>PVKA01002761.1:40265-112688 GCA_004027165.1 Ctenomys sociabilis
TTTTTTTGGTTTTTTTTTTGTCTTTTTGAGACAGGGTCTCACTATGCAGTTCAGGCTGGCCTTAAGCTCACTTTGTAGCTCAGGCTGGTCTCGAACTCACAACAATCCTCCTGCCTCAGCCTCCTGAGTGCTGGGATTACAGGCCTGTGCCACCAGGCCCGGCTTGTTGTTGTTGAGACAGGGTGTCACTGTGTAGTTCAGGCTGACCTTGAACTCACTATGTAGCCCAGGCTGCCTCAAACTTGTGGCAATACTCCTGCCTCAGCCTTCCAAATGCTGGGATTACAGATGTGGGCCACCACATCTAGCTCCCTGTGTTTTCTGCCCATTCTGTCACCTATAGCCAAGGGAAAGAGAATAGGGTCCCCCAAGGAGAGACAAGACACTCTTTGGTCTCAGTTTCTTTCTGTAACTTGGAGCCAGTACTTCCAATGAGTAAGCTCAGGACAGCCCCCAGCCCCATCCAGCCCTCCTCTGACTTTTCCATGATACCCACCTGCTCTGGGGATGGAACTTTGCCAGGTGTGAGGAGGCCCTCTGGAGCCCCAGCCTGCTCCCTGGAGGCAGCCTCCTTTGGTGGTCACTCTGGATAGATCCCTCGAGATCTCCCTCTTGTCCCGGGTCCCTGGGGGTGCTGTGGACCCAAGCCTGGGCCAGCCCTGGAATGGGCAGCTTCAGCAGCTCAGGAACCAGAGTTCCAGGGGACCCCTTAGGAGGTACGGAGGGCTTGGCCTGGGCTGCCCTTCCTGGGGGCAGTCCTACTCTGTGCTCGAGCAGTAGTGGGTAATACAGGCGGGGCGCTAGGGCCTGGTGCTCAGGGGGTTGCTGGGATGGCACAGGAGTGGCTGGGGGAAGCAGGGGGCTAGCTGAGGCCAGGAAGGGCATGTGAGCAGCTGCGGCCAGTGAGGGCAAGTAGGAGAAAAGGCCTGGGCTGAGAGGGTAGTTGACACCCAGCAGAGACAGGTGAAGGCTGTGGGACTCAGGGAAGTCACCTGGAGGGGGAGGTGGGTAGCAGGGGACACTGGCCTCAGGACCTGCTGAGGCCATGGCTCCCATAACCCCCAGGGTTGTGCTCCTTGGGCCACTACTCAGCCCTGGCTTCCATGACTCTAACAGAAGCCCAGGGGGGCCAGGACCCTTTCGGGAGGCCCTAGTCACAGGGGGAAGTGGCCCTGGTGACCCTTCAGACACAGAGGTGGGACCCCCACCACAGTGGTTCTGGGAGAGGTTGTCAGTGACAAGATTGGGCACAGGGGGCTGGATACCAGGGCCTGGCGGATTCCTGGGGCAGTCAGGAGTGGGCACCCGGGGCCTGGGAGAAGGGGGTGCCCGGCGGCATGTCCATTCAGGGGAGTCTAGCAGCAGAGAAAGGGAGTCTTTGCAGAGGCTATATTTCATGTGGTTGTATAGGTGGGACTTTTCCAGGCAGGTGAAGGGGCACTGGAAGCACTTGTAGTTGTACGGCTTGCCCCAGGGCCGAGGGATGTAGTGTGGTTTCTTGGGCTTCCGTGACCGCACTCTGGTCCCTGCGCCCACACGGCATGATCCTGCCTCTCGAGACATTGCAGGCTACTAATGGGCAGGTCCAGGCACCATGGCCATCTGTGGAGAGGGGACTGTGGTCAGTATCAGGTCTCTTGAGCTCCTTGGTCCCTGGACAGGATGTTCCCTGCATCCCCCACTCCAGGGATGAGTTCAAGGAGGCCTGCTTGCTGTTGCCCTGTAACTTTGTCTTCTGTACTACAGACTTTGACCTTGAACTCCTCTCTAGGCACTTCTACAATTGCCAGGTTAGCAAAGAAAAATGTAGAGCTCCTGTTCAAATTTGACCCAAACAATAATTTTCTAGTACAGGTACAGCTTAAGGGCCAGGGAAATAGCAAGCATAAGGTCCTGAGTTTGATCCCTGATACCAAAAAAATACGTATGGCTTAAGCATTATCTCTAAACTACTCTAAAAATTTATTATTATTATTATTATTATTATTATTATTATTATTATTATTATTATGTCTTTTTTGAGACAGGGTCCTACAGTGCAGTTCAGGCTGGCCTTAAGCTCACTTTGTAGCTCAGGCTGGTCTCGAACTCACAACAATCCTCCTGTCTCAGCCTCCCAAGTGCTGGGATTACAGGCATGTGCCACCATGCCTGGCTTAAAAAATTATTGTGTAACGTCAATTCGCTGGACATCCTGTATTTAGCCAATGGCAATGTACAAATTCCTCTCCTAAAGACAGACTGGCCCCCAGGGTCAGTTTCTGGGATAGTCTCTATACAGGCCTTGCCCCTTATGCCAGAAAGGTGCCCAGCACCTGATAAGTGACTGAAAGAAGCTGCCAATGGCTAGGACTTCCTAATCCTCTGCCCACCAGAGACTCCCATGCTTGCTGAGCCACCTACTCCCACTGGAGACCAAGATGAAAGCCAATGAGACAGAAACCAGCCAAGGCTCTGATTCTCTGGCTAGCACTGTGTGTGTGTGTGTGTGTGTGTGTGTGTGTGTGTCCACATGCCTGAGAGTACTCTAGTGTGTCAGGCAGGCATGGGGTCTCAGAGGGGCTTGGCCTCACAGGGAGCTAGCCCAGGCTTGGGGGAGTGGACATCACAGCATGGCCCCATAGCACAGCCACCTGCTCAGCCCAGCTCCATCTGGGTGGCTTCAGGCAGGTCGGCGACCGAGCCTGCAGCAGTATGCTCAGCCAAGACCCTCTCCTCCCCATGCTGCACCACACGCCAGCTCGGGAGCTGCTCTACCGTCCATCTGGGCCACCACCTGGGCTGTCCATCGCCCTGGCACTTGTGCCTATGTGGGGTGCATGGCGTGTGTTCACAGAGGCATAAAAGGCTCTCCAGGAGCCCTAGTTCAGCAGCTCAAGAAGCAACCTCTTGGTGGCTATGCCACCAAGCACAGCGGGGCCTGGATATACATGCCCACACACCCCATACACAATTTAGGTGCACACCACTGCTTATATATGACAGCAAACACATGTGTACATGCACACAACATTCATCCAAGGACACACACAGACATAGCTGGAATTCACACAATCAGAGACCCATCGTAGATGTGGATACATGTGTACATCATAGGTAGCCAGAGGGTTGAACCAGAATTTTCTGGGTAGTTCTGGGCACAGCCTTCTTCTATATTCCCATGAATAGTCAGTCCAGAGTGGAAAACTGCCTCTATTGCCACAAAATTTCATGTGGGTACTCCTGTTACAGGGTGAATAGAGGCCCTCCAAAGGGTCAGCATGTCCAGGCCAAGTTATGAGAGTGGGGCAAGCAGAGGCAGAGAGTGGGTGCAAGGTCAGAGGGAGTGGGCTGGCCCAGAAGACCCCACCTAGATTTGGTGGGCACTAAGGCAGCCCTTCTCCCTGCCCTGTTCCCTACCAGATGTGGATGACAGATAGGCATGCATGCACAGGCGACAGAGGCAGCTGTACCAGGCCATCGATCACCCAGCCCTGGGAGCCACACAGCTGTGCAGACTGGTGCTGGCGCTCCCCCCCCCACACACACACTGGGACCAGGGGCTCCTCCTGGGCCCCACGGACTCCAGAAGGCTCCTTCCATGGGGCAGGCTCCTCCTGCCCCTTCAGGTCAGGCACTGGTGAAGGGGGAAGGTGTCCAGAGGCCATCTCATCAGGTGCTAACCCCAAAAGGACTCAGAGAAAAGCCAGCTGTCACCCAGCACGGTGTAAGGGGAGACCTTACCAGTCACCCCTTGACACAAAGATACATCACTGCCCCCTCACCAGACCTGTAACTGACCAGGACGTGTTTCCAGACACCCTGGTTGCACTCCCAGTCTAGGGTGAACCCTTGGCACTGGGGACCCTAGGCAGCCACCAGCAGATCATAGACCTCCCAACTTGCCGCCTTTGGGACTCAGAGAGCACCCCACGTAGCTTCCACTTGGTCGAGGTGGGGCTGACTGGGACTCCACACTTTCCCTTGCCTCCCTAGTATATAGCACCCAGGGGGTCCCGATCATGGAGTCTGAACTCAGAGCAGTGGGGACGTCCCAGAAGCTGAGCAGATCTGCCTCTCTAGCGTCCTGGACCCTGGTCCAGCTAGTGTGCCCGCCCAGCGCCCCAACTTCGTGGGAAGCACCGCCGCCCGCCTTACCTGCGTCTGCCGAACCGAGTCTGCAGCTCCCGCCAAGTCTGTGAGGAGGAATGAACTTCTCGCGCGCACCCGTAAACGCCGCGGGGGAAACTGAGGACAGATACTGGGAGCAGCTCTGGCACAGCGGCGTCTCCTCGAAGAGGCTGAAGCTGACTGCGTACCCCCGACGCCGGCTCGCCCACCGAAGTTGGCAGCGAAGCGCGCGCGTGCGCCACGGCTCAAGCTCCGGGGCGCGGCGACCTCCGACCCGGCTGGGGCGCGAGGAGGCGGGACAGCCCTAGCCCGTGCACTCGCCAACCAGCTCGGGACAGAGCGCTGGCCTTGGATGCCGCAGGGCCACCGAGTCGGGAGTGGCCGCGCAAGTGCGAGCCAGTGGGGGGCGATGGGCACCGTCTCCGCCCCCAGTTGCCTGCAGGCTGCCGCGGGGGTGCGCAAAGGCGCGGAGGTCTCCCGGGTCCCGCGGCGGCGTGAGGGGGAGTCAGCTATCATCTGTCAGGGCTCTGGTCCCAGACGGCTGTCAGCCCACCTAGCCGGGAACCGGTCCGCAGAGCTGTGGGCCGGGCCACACACCCAGGCTGCATCTCTGGGCTCTCCCCGGTGAGGCCGCCTTGTACACTTTGTTTCCAAACAGGAGGTGAAATGGCTCTGTGCTCCTGTGCCCCTGCCACCCCACTGTTGGTCACTACGTCAGGCTGGACACCATGTGTGAACACCCTTTTTACTGGATTTAGCACTCCAACCCCCTCTCCTCAAGAAGTGCTTGGGGGATGCAGTGGGGACAAATTTTGACCTGTGATCTGAGGGTTTTCCTCTTTTGGGAGGTCTTGGGGGTGGTAAGAGGGCCAGGGAGAGAATGAACCAGAAAACACCCTCTGTCCTTGTCCTCATAGCCAGAGCTGTTCCTGACTTGTCAAAACTCAGCATTCCAGGATCCTATTTTTCCTGCTCTTCCTGACAAAATTTATCTGGCCAGTTGGTTCCATCCACAGACATGACTAGAACAACTAGAGCTTTCAAATAAAAGAAAATACGTTTACTCAGATGTAAGAAGTGGGTTTGAGATATGGGGTCTCCAGGCCAACTCTGGAAGCACTAGGAATCACTTGATTGCTGAGGGCCCAGATTGCCTGCAACAGCTATAGGCTCTTGGGGTCTTCCCAACCCACCTTAAGAATAAGGAGTTTAGGGGCTGGGGAGATGGCTCAGTGGAATAAGCACTTCCCTGGCCAGTGCAAGGGCCGGAGTTCTATCCCAGGTTCCGCCAAAAAAAAAAAAAAAAAAAAAAAAAAAAAGAAAGAAGAAGAAAGAATAAGGAGTTTGAGGAAGTAGGAGGATTCTCCAGAGGCTTCTGGGTGCTGCCCTACAACGGGACAGACAAAAGGAACATTGGCTTCAGAATCCAGTACTTCCTTGACCCTGTGAGAGCAGCCTTGACTGCAAGGTCTGTTCAGAGGGGATGACAGCCAGAGATCTTTGGAGTGTTGCTCAAGGAGCCTGGCCACATGGTTCTGGAGGACAAGAGCACGCAATTTGCTTCCTCCTGTTCCCATGCTACCTTCTGATGCAACAGCCCGCTGATGAGAGGTGACTATGGTGGCATGGGGCCAAAGGGGTGCTGTGGCCATGGCAGCACGTCAGCCTTATTTTTGCCTTTCTGGCTTGGCCTAACTGACCAGCTGACTGGGCAGGTGGCCCTGGGCTCAGAGACAGCTTGTACAGCCATCATGCCAGCAGCCTTGTGGAGACAAGGACCAGGAGCCTGGTTTCTCACTATGGGTGCTCACCAGAAAGGCAAGGAGGTCCAGGTCACCCTAATAGAGTGAGAATTGGGACTTCAGGCCTTGGGGTCCCAGGAACAGCTCTGTGCTCTCTAGGCTCCCACTGGTCACCTCAGGCTGACCTACCTGAAGGTCTTGGAGAGGCCATGTCTTCCAGGGAGGTGGCCATGTCTGCAAGGAAGAGCTGGCTAAATCTTGGGGGGTTCTGGTCTCAACATGCAGGGAATGAAGCCCAATGAAATTCAAGGAGCTCCAGGAGAGACTAGGATGTGGTGTTATGTCACAAAAAACAGGAAGGTGCTAGAGGGACTCCTCAGCCCAAGACTGTCTCATCTCTGCCTAATGAGACATTAGAGATTTGAAAGGAGGAAGGGACTATACTAAGGAGTACTCAAAGGTGAGTGACCTTGCTGGATTTCCAGGTATATAGGAGAGATCTATGAAGGGAGAATGCACAGACCTGGGCTCTTGTTCTTGGGGGCCCATAGAGCTGGTTGGATACTGGTCTACTGCCCCTCTCCCAGGGATTCCTAAGCACAGCAAGTTTCTCAGGGTCCCCTTCCTCAGATCATGACCACCTCCTGGGACCTATCTTTTATACACACTGGGGACCTGGGACCCTACAAATTTATAATTTGGTGCTCCCCTGACCTCCTATATCCTGACTGTACTCCCTGGGCTATACATCTGTTGAGGGGGTGGGATAAAGCCTCCATCTTGGGGGTGCTCTTGGCCCTAGGGGTATCCTAAGCAGTGGTGGTGGTATCTTCTCTCGAGTGCTAGTGCATAGTGCCCCTGCTTCTGTCTTCAGCTGGACGTTTATCTCTACCATTAACCTTTTGTGCCTGGCCTGCCCATGGCTACCCGCCTGTCACCTCCATTATTGCTGGGGCTTGCCAGCTGGACAGAGAACTGGGGATACACAGAATGGCTGGGGTCTGCAGTCACACAGTGCCTAGGGCAGACCTGTCTCAACTCCTCAGTGTTGTAGCCCTATCCAGAATAGGTGTGGGTGGAGGCACAGGCTGTGGAGCCAGGTGTGTGTGTGTGTGTGTGTGTGTGTGTGTGTGTGTGCACGTGTTCCCCTTGCACCACCTCCCCCCCTGCCCCCAGGCTCTCCCTGAAGCCTGAGACTAGATGAATTTGCAGCGGCAGGAACTCTGGGCCCCCAGGGTGGTCAGCATCACATAGCATGCTTAGCTATGGTCCTCATCTGCCTCTCTGATGGGTGCAGGAACTGCGACAACCCTGAGTGCATACAAGACCCTCAGCCTGGAGTGCCTGGGTTATCCCTGGGACTTTCTGCTTCTTTTCTCAGGCTGGGGGAAAGCTAGAGGTATGTGGTTGCTATGTGCTTGAGAGCCTATACCCACAGTGAGGCTACAGACTGCGACAGCATGGGGGAGACACAGCCAGCACTCAGCATGGATATGAGGGGCTAGTAGGAAGTCAGTAGGCAGGGGCAGCCCAGGCTTGAGAGGACAGGGTAGGAGCTCAGCTCACAGGTGGGCACAAGTGGAACTTGATTCAGAATTCTCTACAAATCACTGCCCAACTAGGGCTCAGTGAGGGCTGCTCTTCAGTGTGTCACAGATAACTGGGAGGGGCTGAGAGGCAGTCCTTGGGAGGAGCGGAGGGCCCCATCCTGAGTGTTCAAGCAGGAACAGAAGCTTCTCCATTCAGAGGGGGCAGCAGCAGGCGGGTGGGATGAGGCTCAGATCGCCCAAGCCCCCACCCAATTTCTGAGCCTGGCACTGGTTGAGCAGTGCCTGGGGCCGACAGCAGCCATATGTTGGAAGAGGAGCTGTGTGCGTTGCTCTGCGGCCCCCAGGGCCGGCCTTCCTGGGCCTGTCACAGACGATTTTTCCTGCCTGAGTGGCAGGCTGATTCGGGTGGGGCAGTGGGGGACTGTTAGCTGGTTTCAAGTCCAGGCCCCCATTGCCCTTGACCCCAGGATTTACCTCTCTTGAGGCAGATCATGGCTTTGGCCTTGAGCCCCCTAGAACCTCACTGATTGCTCCCCCTACTGTGGTTATCCTTGTCCAGCTCAAGGTTGGGGGCCCTGAAACTAACTCTGGTCAG
Organism: Ctenomys sociabilis; assembly: GCA_004027165.1. Lineage (NCBI taxonomy): Eukaryota > Metazoa > Chordata > Mammalia > Rodentia > Ctenomyidae > Ctenomys > Ctenomys sociabilis. Next base: position 48,263 of record PVKA01002761.1, read on the forward strand.
TCAGCAGGGGACAGACCTTCCTGGTCAAATGTGGGTGGCAGCCAGGGGTCCACACTGGACAGTCATGTGCCCCGGGCAGGCAGGAGAGGGCCAGGAGCACAGCCCTGTCAGCCCAGCGCCCAGAGCTCTACACAGGGAGGCAAGGAGGCCACAGCTAATTTGTACACTAAGTGCTTCTGACAGGGATGCCTCACAAGTGAGAACACGCCACCGCCTGCCCCAGGAAGGCCATGATAGCTCGCAGCACCAGCAATGAGGGCTGGGAGGGAGTCGTGGGAGAATAGGGCCAGCCCCAGCCAGGAAGTAGAAACTAGAGAGCCATGGATAGGATAAAGACACTGTCGAGGGGAGACAACAGGAGAATGAAGGGAGGGGGGCTTAAGAGGGGGGAAAGTTGGGGAGCCCTGGGGACTGTCTCCCCACCATCTGTGTCCACTCTCAGAGGCAATGATGAGTCCTGTTGTTCTCTCTTGAGCTTTATAATCCTATGCTCAGGACAGTTCACACTACTCCCTGCAGGTTGAGCTGAACCCAGGTGTATTGCAGTGGCTCAGCCGTCTGGGCCAGGCCGGCTGATGCCCAAGTGGATGCTGTTAGCTTCTTCTTCTTCTTTTTTTTTTTTTGATGTTGTTAGCTTCTAAAGCTGTTCTAGCCACCTCTCCACTCTCTCACAGCCCAATTTCTTCCTCCAGGTCAACCCTACCCCCAAATGCCCTGAACCCAAGGAGTTCCAGCTTACTGTCCAATACCTGCTTAAAGATCTCACCTGAGTGTTCCAAACTCCTCTGCAGAGCCCTCCTCTCCGACATCCGCTGCCTACTTACTTGTGCCAAATTGTGTATTAGTGGGGGAGGAAATGTGCAGCTGCAGGCCTGTTGTAGACACTGGAGAATACTTGTATCTTGTATCCTGGACCTCCTGCCTGGGCTGTCCCAAGGCCGGAGGCTAGAGGCCAGAAAGGGGTGGGTGCTAGGTGGGTGGGGCCAGAAGGAAGGGGTCTTGAGAAGAGCCTGGGTTTGGGATGTTCAGGGTGCCAGCTCTTGCCAGGTGTGAGGCTGGTATGGCCTGGGCCCCACCCCACAGGAGGTCCAGCCTGGTGTGCAATAGAGGGGGGCAGGGCCAGTGCTTTGGGCTTCAGCACTGTGGGCTTCAAGGTGAGATGTGTTATGGCAGCTGCCCTGCTGCCCGAGGCCCGCCTGGAGCCAACACTGCTGGTGGCTTTAATTGCTTTCACATTCGATGGGCTGGCCTGTGACAGCCTCTTACAAGGAGCACTCTGGCTGTGCCCCTCCAGTCCCACTCCACCTAGGAGGCATCCTCCAGCCCCAAAGGGGTTTGGGCTGCAGGCCTGAGGGGGCTGAGAAGCTCAGCATCACCTGTGACACAAGTCAGAGGACCAAGCTTGAACAAGGGTGAACAAGGGAGGGGAAGCAGTGCAAAAGCAGGGTAGGAGTAGGTGCAGGAGCAGGAGTTGCCATCCCAGTCTCCCCACTCACTGCATGTGCTTCTGTCTGGTGACTGATGGGTTCAGACAGGGACCCAGAATATAAGGAGAGAAAAGTCACACACACACACACACTGCTCTGTCTGTGAGGGTTCTTTCTAAGGTTGAATCCAGGAAGCTGGACTTGGATATCCACATGGCCGGAGCCTCTGCCTGGCCTGGATGTTTGGTCTTTCCTGCCTGCCCAGCCTCTTCTCTGCCCCCCAGTGGCATATCAGAAGCTAACTTTGGGGACAACTGCACTGTAAGGGCCCTGGCAAATATAGTTCCACCATAGAGACCTCACCTGCTGCCTAGGGAAGTGGCCCTTGAACAGTCAGTCTGCTTTTCTGCAGGCCCAGACCTCAGGTGGGAAACAGATAGGAGCCTCCCTTACAAAACAAATCACTTTTATTTGGTCCTTGGAGCCTGAGTGGAAACCGCCCATGGAGTCCTCAAACCAGGAAGGGACTGACAGCTGATAAAATGGTCTCTGTGTTGGGAGAGCTGGCCATATTTACAGGGTTAAAAATATTCACAGCTCAGAATAAAAGGAGGCCCAGAGGGGAGAGGGGAGTATGTTTCCAGGTGTAAAAACCTTACAAACCCCACAAGATGCGAGGGCTATGGGCAGGCTAGCTGCCTGCATGACAGTGGTAGCTGGGCAGGGAACCCAGGAAGCTGGACTTGGACATCCACGTGGCAGACAAGGTGACTGGCTTCAACAAGCAGCGAGGGGATGCTGGGTAGGTGGGTGGCTCAGTTCCTTGGGCTTCCTGGGGGGGGGAGTAGCTGTGTCCTGCCTTGTGCCTGTGTGGGGCTAGGGTCCCTCTCTGTGGCTAAGTGAAGGCCATAGGATGGGGCTTCTACCGGACCATGGCCTGGCTGGCCATAGTCAGGGCTGTTGAGGACAAAGCACCCCACCAAACAGCAGGCCTGGGCTCAGCTCCCAACTTGCTGCCCCGTCATGGCTTCGATCCTGGCAGGCGCTCCAGGAATTGCATAGTATCTTGGGAGGGGCCCCGGCCTGTGGCTACCAGGCACCCACCTCCTGGGATGCGCTGCTCAAACAACAGGGTTCTTGGAATCCTGCCTGCCTCTTCAGGGTAGGAGCCAGGCTCTGGGCAAACTGAGGAAAGGCTGCCTCCCACGAGCCAAGAGTAGTCCTGGCTTTCACCATGGGGTCCTAGCCTCTGACCCCCAGATTTGGTTTTGTGAACAGAGTTCCTGGCTACCTCTTCCTGGCAGGACATGACCCATGCATGCTTAGGGTGATGGGCCAGCCCAGCTCAGACCCCACTGTTGCTGGATGCTGTCTCTGAGGCTGGCAGGTCATGGGGGTTAGCATGTGGCTCACCTGGTTCGAGGTATTCTGCTTAGTGGCTGGGAGCCTGGGCCAGGAGCCTGAGGGTGCTCAGGGATGGGGAAGGGTAGAAGGGCAAGGGAGAGCCCAGGGGGAGCTGTGGCTGGCGGCTCCCTGGGCAGGGGTCCTGAGATTCTGGTTCAAGCGTCCTTCATTGGGGTCTCCCTCATAAAGTGCATGTGGGGAACAGGTGGGCAGTCTGCACAAGCCCCACCCCAACAGTACAGCAATCACAGCGGCCGAGGCCCATGTAGGCCGGCAACCTCAGGTGTGAGAGGCGGGCTATGGGTGCCCCTGGAGGCTGTCCAGTCACTGAGGAAGGCCTGGGCTGCCTTGCGGTGTGCCAGGCGGTGTGTGATGGAGAATCCAGCGTTGCCCTCCAGCTGGGACAGGATCACCAGGACCTGCCTGGGGGAAGGGGGCTGGTGAGGACCAGTGGGAAGCCAAGATTGGGGGCTGGGGCAGGAATACCCACCTGTGCAGGGGTGGTACACTGTCCTGGGTACGTAGGCTGCCACGGGTGGATACCACATTGAAGCTGTCAGTGCAGTCACACTGGACATGCAGGTAGGACCTGGGGTGCCGGTTCTCTACCACCACGATAAGCCCAGCCCAGCCATGTGTCAGGTAGTAGCAGGTCATGCCTTCACGGCCCTATGCACAGGTAATATGGGCTGGGGCTACCTACCTATAGGGTGAAAAACTCTACCCACCTTCTATATAGGCTGGGACCACCCACTTATAGTGAGGAACTCCACCCACCTCATGTCGTTCACCCCGGCTCTCAGTGAGCAAGATGATGGCGTCGGCCAGTGTAGTTGGCTGTGCCTCCACTGGCTCCACCATAACCAGTCTTGAGCTGTATACTGCAAGCACATGTCCTGGAGGCTCGGGGGTGCCTCGGGGGACCCCTGCTGAGGGGCTGGAGGCTGTGGGGGGGCATGAATAAAGTAGTTGGCAGGCCTCCCAAATGGAGAGGCAGGCTCAGACCCAGGGTCTGGGGAGGAGCTGTTACCCTGTGTGGCGGGGGGCCCTGGTGGGGCAGGGCTCCAGTGGTTGAAGGCACAGCACACCACAGCATACTCTCCGGGTTCCAGCATGACATCGCAGTTCACAAACTTCTTCACAGCACGTTTGCTGTGGGCCAAGAGGCGACCCAGACTCAGGCGGCCACCGCTGCCAAATGTGGCCCGAAACACCAGGATGCACAGGTCTAGTAAGTGGCTGTCCACTGTGTCTGAGCGCCTGCAGGCCGAAGATAGTAGGCAGTGGTTTGTATGGTTGTGGCTATAGGCCTCATCCTAGCAGAGCAACCTTGCCCACTGCCCACCTGCTGCCCTCCTGGAAGAGGGCAAACTCCAGTGAAGCACGCTCCAGTACAGTAAGTGCTGTGACTCCCACGGGCCCACTGGCAGAGCTGGGGAAGCTCCCTTGAACCCGTGCCTCCTGCCAATCTGAATGCACCTTGCAGATATCCACAGAGTCAAAGTACCTGGATGTGAGGACAAGTGTTAATACTGCAGCTCCTGGGCATGGTGCCCATACCTATGGGCCTCTGATCCTTGGCTCGTAGCACTGGACCACAGACCTCACTGTCTGTGTACAGCCCTGGTCTTCCCTTGGAATCCCTCAGGAAAGGCTCTCCCAGCCAGGAAGTACTTGTCCTGACTACAGCCCCTTGGGTACCACCAGGGACACCAGGCCTACATTGCCTATAGGCTTGGATTTAAAGGGCAACTCAGGAGTTGTGGCTCAGAGTCCTAGCAAAAGCCAGGATACACAGAAGCTGTGTCACTCAAGGTTAGCAGAAGGGTGGATAGTGTTTCCCAAAGACCTACCTGTGGTAGGCCAGGGTGTGCAGTACCTGATGAAATCGCTGTACTCCATCCAAAAGACACCCTCGCTACTGCCCCGTGGCATCAATTCACCCCGCAGGTGCCCTGGCCAGTGAGGCCACTCATCAGACCAGCTGCCATTCCAGGAGAAACGGCCCCAGGGGTTCCGGAGTCGCAGGAGCCTGCAGACCATAGGGCTGAGAGCCAGGCAGCACTACACTCCTATACCCATCCCCACACTTGACCGCAGCCACCAGGACCTACCTAAATCCTTGAATGTCACGGACATCCAGAACGGAGTAGGCATGGCGGGGGCGTAGGCCTAGGCTCTCGTAGGCAGCCTCATCTACCTTCATGTTACCCCCACCACAGGAGGCACCCATGAGGAACCTATGCATCAGAGCAACCTTTGCTGACCAGGGTCAGTAGGGGCAGCAGATGGGGGCCCCCCTGCCCATGGGGGACACATGCTCAAAAAATCTGAGCCCTGCCCTCCATCCTGGACCCAGCTGGGGAAGGTGGATCCCAGGGTCTATACCCTTCCAAAGATTCTCAGTCAAGGCTCAGAATGCTGACCAGGTGGGGCCTGGTCATTCTCTCCACCCTATAGAAGCTTTAGTAGGCTCTGAGATAGAGGCAGTAGTCACTGGCTCTTCCCATAGGCCAAATCAGGTGTACTCTTCCCAAAATGTTTGCAATGGCCCCACCTGGACAGAGGCCTGGCCAACTCTTTATAGACTGTAGCCAGTCTGTGCAGAAGCTCCTCATAAAACTCGGTGAGGGTCATAGGGTACTGCCTCCTTTTTTTCCCACCACTCACTTTGCCTCTCCTCCCAATGCTGCAGGCCTTGACAGCACCTGCCGCTCTTACCCAGCCTCCTTAGAACTCAGCATTTTGGCCCAGATGAGGTCAGTGTCAACAGGCTCCTCTCGGGGGTTAGTGGAGCTGACCTGCAGCGCCAGGCTCTCGCAAGGGGCGCCAGTGAGTGTGGCCAGGCCTTCGATGGCACGCCCTGCCTGGAGGGCAAAGTAGGAGCCATGTAGCTTAGCCAGTGCCTTCTCGATGAGAGCTACCCACAGCTGCTTCCGCTGTGCCTGGGGAAAGGCTAGAGTCACAAGGCAGTCCCAACCTGCCCACCCCATCCCACACACTATGGACCCACCTGTGAGAAGAGGAGGAAACCGGCTTCATCACAGGGCAGCATGTCATCCACCAGCACTGTGGTCCAAGTGCCATCCTTGCATAGTCGCACTTGGTAGGCACCTTCCACGCATAGGCTACGTGTAACCATCACCTTCTCGACTAGGTCAGGCCGCTCAGCTAGCACTGCTAGTGCACTCAGGAACCTGTGTGGACCATGTGGCCTCACCAGGGGACCATGGCCAGACCAGTGACCACCCATCCTCCACCAGGTTTGGTTGGCCCTAGGCAGGTGTCTGGAGCTCACCAGCAGTTCCCCAGCAGTCCCTGTAGGATGTCCGAGGGTCGGAGGGTGTGGAAGACGGACCACGGTGTGCTGTGGTCCCTGAAGACAGAGCAGTTGATCTCATGGGGCCTTAGCCACTGCTTTACACGCTGTTGGACGCTATCGCCCATAGGGAAGCCGACAGATGCAGGCCCAGGGGGGAAGCTGTCATCTACAAAGTTCACACTGTTCTGTAGGGATCACAGCCAGACATTCACGCTGGGCAGGGTATACTCAGGTCCAGGATGACCCCACTCTTCCTGGAAAGACTCAGACAGATGGGTGGGGTCTATGTGTGGCCTACAGACCTCTGTGCTCAGTCAGACTGACCTATGTGGAGGGTTCACTGTCGGGATGACCCTGAGTGAGTGTAATGCGGCCTAGCAAGTGAGAGGTAAGGGGGAATAAGGTAGCCTGCTGCAACTACCAGGCTCCAGAAGGGCTAGAGCAGCAAAGTACAACAGCACTGAATTGCCCTTGGCCCTTGCCTGGGGAGACTGCCACTGCTTCTCCATGTTGAGTTTCAATAACTTCCATACTGCCCCCAGTCACCCCATAGTGCTTCGTACATCTGAGGGGTTTAGGGACGTCCCTTGACAAGCAGAGCCTATCACACATCTTAGTCACTAGCAGACACCAGTGGTCTGGAGGCTGAGCTTGAGTTCAGGTCAAGGAAGGGTCACTCACCTCCCTGCAGAAAGCCACTATGTTCTCCCAGAGAGCCTTGGCCTCGCCTTCGTCTGTCTGACGCCGCTTCTCCACGTGCATGCTTTCCCTGCGCCTCAGGGGTGTGGCTCCCCAGCGCTGGGCCACCAGCAGCTGGGGAGTGTGGCAAGCTGCACAGTGTGTGGCCCGGGGTGTGTTGAGTAGGGTGCAGGCAGGGCAGGCCCACTGGCCTGGACGTTCGGTTAGAAGGCGGGAGGCCTTGTGGGCTGAGGGGCATCGTCCACAGCCACTGCCACAGGGACCTGGTTTGTTGGCACCACAGTCTGGGCAGTGGGTGAGGGGCTCACCATGTTCCTGGAAGCCATGCAGCTTAGAGCAACCACAAGCTGTGCACCTGGGGGCTGCTGTTGGGTTCCGGAGTGTGCACTTGGCACAGGCCCAGGTGGTGAAGTCAGGGCTGGAGGGGCTGGCAGGTGTGTAGCGTACGGTGTCACCGGTCAGGTCAATGACATCACTGCCCGGGGTGGGGCTGCAGGCCTCACCACGGGTAGGCCTGTCCTCTGGGACTTCCTCCTCCAGCACACTCAACCTCTTGCCTGACAGAAGCTCTGCCAGGCGGGAGGCCCCAGTCCCAGTCCCAGCCCCGGCCCCAGCTCCAGCCCCAGCCCCAGCCCCGGCCCCGGCCCCAGCTCCTGCTCCAGACCAGCCTTTAGAGCTAGTGGAGGGTAAGGGCTGTGCAGCCTCAGGCACAGGTGGCTGCAGCTGAGGAGGAACCTCTCGGCGACTTCGGGGCACAGGGTTGTTCTGTAGGGTGGATGAGAAGGGGCTGAACGGTGGTACCCTGGGGGGTTCTTGGTTAGCAGAAGTTAGACCTTGGCTGGTAGAGGGAGGGTCAGCCTCAGTACCTTCCCCAGGAAGAACTGGCTGGGTAGGGGCGGGTACAGTATGGAAGCCTGAGGGGGCCACTACCTCAGGGACCACCAGTGCCTCTGGGGGGATTCTGGGCAATGACAGTTTCCTGGGGCCCCCACAGGCAGAGCAGGAGCTGGCAACAGGTGTGTTGTGCAGGGTGCAGCGCTGGCAGGCCCAGCCACTTCTGGGCTCTGCCCCCTCCTCTGGGTCCTCCAGCTCCTCTGCTTCCTCCTTCTCAGGGTGTCCCCTAGCTGGCTCCACAGCCCCCAGTCCCATTGTCTGTACTGGGTCAGCCTCTTCCTTGCAGCTGCCCTTTGGCTCCACGAGGACAGTGGGAGGCTTGGGCAGGACCCCATTGATGATGGGTAGCAAGGTGGCCCCACGGCCAGGCTCTGGGGTGAAGCCACACACCTCACAGGCCTCCTTGCCCAGGAAGTTCCGGAATGTGCAGCGAGCACAGGGCCATTTCTGCTCCTCTACGCTGAGTCGCAAGATCTGGTCCAGGTCAGGCTTGTGCCGGGGGGCCTCGCAGATGGAACACTGGCGCTGGCCGGCTGGGTTCAGGAAGGTGCAACGTGCACAGGACCACTCCCCCACCGTGGCCATAGACCCGGGTGAGTGTGTGTGGCTGCAAGGGAAGGCCCTGGTCAGTGAAACTCCTATGAAGCTTGTGGTCATTACACCACCCTATCAGGGAGGGCAACTAGGGGTGGAGGAGCTGGTGACATGGGGATTGTGGCCAACTCAGGATCAGGCCACACTCTGCCTAAGTTTAGGTAGGTAGAGGGGCTGCTGTTAGAGGGTCTAAAGCATGTATTCAAAGTCAATCCCATGCTCTGGTCTCCTTGTTCACTGGACATGATATGCCCCTAAGCCCTAGTTCTGGATCTGGATGAACCTGTGGTAGGGTAGTGGTGGGCCCTAGGTGGCTGCAGAGAGCCTGCCCAGGAGAACTGCCTGAGCATAGCAAGTGTGTGCTGGGCTGGTGGTGAGGGCCAGAAAGCCTGCACCTGTTTCTATTCTGAGGACAAGACACAAGGTCCCTCCTGGATTTCAGGACCAGATATAGACGATAGTATGTGAAGGGGAGGTTGTTAGCAGCCCCAGATCTGGGTGAGTTTCTGGGCCTCTCCTCCCTGAGTACAAGAGGAGGTGCTGGGACACAGGGCAGCAGGCACTATTCACAGCAAGCAGGGGTTTTCCAGCTCTAAAGGGACCTGGGATAGGTGAGGTTGGGCTGGCAAAGAGGGTCTCTGCACTCCACAACATCTCTTCAACTAACTGTGGCTTGGCCTGCAGGAAAATCAATTGTTCTTTATAACAAGTTTGCACTTCTAATCCTTTTGGTCAAGAAGAAAGAAAACTCACTCTTCAGGAAAAACAAAACCCCCAAGATCTCCCCAAGCAACACAAATGATTCCCAGAGCTGATTCTACATGATGGGGTTGTTGACCTGCCCATGGCTATGTCCACAGAGGGTAAGGCCTAAATAGATGAGAGGGGCTCTGTAGAGCCCTGGGGTAGTGGAATATATGGTGCACTAGACCTGGGTTTCTGTGCTTGGAAAACGGAAGAAACCTCCTTGGAAATGCCCAGACCTTTCCCTTTCATGCAGAGGGCTAATGTCAAGATGCAGAATGCAGCAGCACGTGCCCCCACAGAAACGTGTGCGCACATGCTTGAGCACATGCCTGGGCAACTGGCTTCATTAGCACACACACACTTGGCAGCACAACCCAGCCAGACAGCCAGAGGGGCCTGTGTGGCCAGCAGTGAACCTGACCTTCACAGCCCATTCCCCAGGAACCTCCAGAGAAGAGATTCAAGCAGAGACAGCTTTAGCACGCAACAACTGGCTGTCCAGGGGAGGTAGCCCAGGCTCTCCAGGACATGCCCTGCCTCCATCTCAGGCCCCAGATTGAGAGTAAGAATCTCAAAAGTGCTGGGGAAGAGAGAGTCCAGGTACCCATGCCCTCTAGAACTGTCCAGTGCCTTGTGTGGATCAACTGGACATGGCTATGTCCACAGCTGCCCTTTGACTCCACAAGGACAATGGGAGGCTTGGACAGGACCCCACTGATGATGGGCAGCAAGGTGGCCCCATGGCCAGGCTCATGGAAGCCAAGCTCATGGAAGGACATGGGTAGAGGAACTTAAGAGTTGTCAAAGTCATCCTGATGGATAGGGCAAGATCATGAAGATTCTGTCAGTATTGGAGAAGCTTTAAACAAAAAACAAGAGGGCTGGGGAGATGGCTCAATAGAATAAGCACTTGCCTGGCAAGTGCAAGAGCCTAAATTCAATCCCCAATTCTGAAAAACAAACAAACAAACAAACAAACAAAAAACAATCCTTCCAAATTAGATTTGGTCCTAGAAAAATGGAAAGCTGGGCAGAAGGGTCTGTGAGACAGAAGGTTAGCTGGGATCAGGGATTTGAGGGCTAGCCCCCTCTGCATCATGTGGGCTGGGGTGGAAGTAGCTGATGGCCAGTGGCCAGATAGCCGAGAGACTTGATGGGGCCCTAGAAGTCACCTTGCTTGGCTCACTTGCTTTGGTGTACCCGCTGCAGAGAGGACCAGAGGCTCAAAGTCCTGAAGCCCACAAAATAGTAGCAGGAGGCCAGGACAGACACTACCAGGCTTGTGAGCAAAATCCCACATCAGGAGCCCAAAGACTCAAACTGACCTAATGAGTTGACAAATCCCTTCTGAAATTCTAGTGCTGGGGTAAAGCTCAGGGCAGAGCAGCTGCCTACTAGTGTGAGGTTTTGGATTCTACCCCCAGTGTGTGTGTATGTGTGTGTACACGCGTGCATGCACACACACACACACACACACACACACACACACACACACACAAAGGTCCTACAGAATTCTCAAAAAAGTGCTCTCTCATTCTGCAGCATACAAGCTCAGTCTAGAGGCAACCATACTGAAGATCCAAGGAACAATTCTACTTTTAGAGGGACTGGTTTATGGTGAGAAAGACCAAGGCAAGGGTCTGCGAGGGGACCACACAGAAAATCTGGCACAGGATACTTCTTCCCTCAGTTGCCTGGGCACTGCTACCACACAGTTGGACTTGAACGGGAGCTTGTGAGCTCATGGGGCATATGACAAAGCCTACCTGAAGAAGCCAGGAGGGAGCACTGATGGGGAAACTAAAGCTACTGCACCTTGTTATGATGAGAAGGCCAGCAAGTGGTGTCCCACCCAGGACCTTGGTCAAAGACCTCTGGGGTTAGGCATCCAGGCTACAGGCCACAGTAAGGGATACTGGCCATACCTGCCAGCTGTACAGCCTGATATATCACTTGCTAGCTCCATATCCTGTAGACTAGGCTGACTTCAGGAGTTCCCTGTGTTCATGGTGAACTACATGCTTGAGGTTTCTACCTCATGCTCCCAAGGGAGAAAGTACCTCCTTCCAAGATTATTCTTGGCCATTTTTGGGGTGGAGAAGGGCTAGGTTACTTTCTCTGAGGATGACCAGCCCTTCTGAACCAACTGCCCACTGATGAAGCAGCTGGTGAAAGACATGGCATATGAAAGACATGGCCTATATTAGGTGAGAAAGTGGGCCAGGGGCCAGAGACCAGAGGCACAACAAACCTGGTCCCTGCTTAAGTGGCCTTCACCATACATAGAAGCTGCCTGGAGAATAGTATCTGTTCTGAAGGTATGGTGAGAATCTAATAGGCATGAAGCCAGTGTACTTAGATCTGCAGAGATAGTTTCTGCTCTGTGCCTTTCCTGACCTACCAGTGCCTTATCAGGGCTGGGAAAAATCTGTACATTGTTTCCCTTGACTGTACCTCACTGCATTGCAGGTGTGTATACACACGTGTGGATGACAGAGTCTGATAGGGCAGCCTCGTGTGGTATAAGCAACTGCTCTCCCCAAATTCTGCCAACCCCAGCTCTTCCCTTCTGTTCCCTCTCTAGTTGGCTGTCTATGGGCTCCTCAAGGTCATTAACAGCACTTCTTCCTGCATGCCTTGGGGGTCACCACTCTGTGTCAAATAATAACAGCCTTAAGATCCAGAGCGCTTGCAGTGATGGAACCGGGCTGTGGAGGGCGCAGATAGCATTCCTGTAGAGGGTCTGGCAAGAGGCCAGTGATGTTGTCATCAGGAACCTTAAAGTGACCTTCCAAGGTGAGAATCAAACCCAACAGACACACACAACACCAGAGGGACCTAACTGGCAAACCACTCAGGGGATGTTCTTCACTTGTGCTGGTCTAGTCTTCTTCATTGTGGCCAGAACCATGGCCATCACCACTCTTCCTGCCATGTGACCCAAGGAAGACAGGGCAGACAGACAACTGTTGCATGAATCCCTGGGGAGCAAGTGGACTAAGCTGTCTAGAGCTTGTGTCCTGGACAGGTATTCCTAAGATCTGCAATTCCAGGCTAGGGGCTAACAAGGAAGGGCTGAGCCTCCCTAACTCTTAAGAAAAAAAGGGGGGGATTTCTTTCTTTGTATTCCTCTGCATTTCCCCCTCTTTCTTTCTTGTACTAATGGAGACTGACCCTATTTTAGGCCAAGTGGTCTACCACTGAGCTTCATGTCCAGCCTTACTTTCCAAAGTTCTATTTCAAGAGAGGGTCTAAACAACAACAAAAAACAAAACAAAACAAAACAAAAACAGGGTCTAATGTTGATCAAGGTGATCTCAAATTTGCAATCTTCCTGCTACGGGTGTGGGTCACCATGACTGACTTGTACTATCTGAATTTTTAGTACATGTGTGGAATTTCTATATTAAAAAAATTATACTAGATAAAAAATTTAAATGTGACTTGGAAAATGTAGCTCTGGATTTAAAAACCTTGAACTTTCATTTGCATACACCATCTTCATAAAAAATAAGAGTAGCAAAACCACTCACCTGTCTGGCAAGTGTGTGGTGACTCATTGTGGGGCACTGCCTGCCACTGTGACACTGTCAGAATGTAGTGCAGACACAAACAGGCAGACTCTGGGCCCAGTAATTCTACTGCTAACTATTTTTCCTCAAGATTTACACAGGTAGAACTTTTTAAAAATCTGGATAAATGAAAACACAAAGATGTTCAATACCAGTACATATCAGGGAAATGTTAATCAAATCAAATTAGACACAACTGTGTATCCTCTAAGATGTTTAGAGTCAAAAAGACAGACACACAAGCACATTCAGGATGACACTAGACACCCCCACCTCCATGCTGTTAGCAAGAATGTGAAGCAGTACAGCCACTTTGGAAAGCACTATGACAGGTACAATGAAAGTCACAAACCCTAGTGATTCTGCTCCAGGGATCTAGCCAAGACAATGAAAACATGCATTCACGCAAAAACTTCAGTGTGAATGTTTACAGCAGTATCATTCACAAAAGCCAATTGGAAACAAGCCCATGAACATAAATAAGAGATGGTATATCTTTATAATGCAATACTATTCAGCCATAAGATAGAATGAAATTCTAATACATTTGTAATATCGATAAACCCCAAGGGCATTATGCTGAGTGAAAACCGCCTAACCCATAAGGTCACACATTGTATGATTCCCCTTATGTGAAATTCTAGAAAAGGCAAGCCTATAGACAGGTAGCAGGTTAGTGGTTGTTTGGGACCAGAATGGGGAGGGAGTGACTACAAATAGGCAGGAGGATCTCTTTGGGGGTGCAGAGATGCTATAAATTGGCTCATGAAGATGTCTGCACAAAGCTACAAACTGGTTGAAAATGATTATACCAACAGGTGAGTTTGATGCATACACTACATCCCAAAATCCATTTGAAAAGATATACGGGGGTGTTCTCTAGAGTGATAAAATATGGAGAGGATCTTCAGATGTACTCTTGAGACCATCATGTGCAGAAAAAGCAGTGTGTAGCCACCAGGCCTGGCCATCCCCCTTATCACTGGTCTCTGCTGCTATGCTTCTCCTGTCCTTCCCTAGACTTTAGTTCCACAGAGGCTCTCATTCTCTAGGGTAACTGTTAGGACTTTGAACTCTCCCACAGTCCCAAAGACTCCCTCATGTTCCTCATCTGCCAGGAGTTCAGACCTTATGTCAAAGCCACCTGAGTAGTCTAGTCTCCTGTGTGCTGCCCACAGCTCCATGCTAGTCCAGCAGATGGCAGACTGTGGGAACCACAGTCACATGAGGGCTGGGGTCAGCAGCTTCCCTGGTCCAAGAGGGTCTCCAGGCAGCTTTTGTAAGGCATGAGAAGCCAAGGCAATGAAGTACCCAACAGTGGGCAGTGCTGACATACCCTGGCCTTGGAGGAGGGGTCTTGCTCAGCCTAGAGTGGAAACAAACTGTTCTTGTACCTTATGGGGAATAAAATGCCAGAAAGCTTTAAAAGATGGGCCCAGTTCTAAGTAAGAGCCTCTGACAGGAATGAATACCCTGAAAAATAGGCCTCCTGCCCCTCTGGGGCAGTCCCTCCCCACCTTCTTACCTGCGGGCCCGGGGACGTGGGTGCTGCCTGGTGACCAAGGCACTCCCCCAGACAGGCGCCCCAGGGCTACTCCTACACCAGCCAGCCGCTGCTGAAGGCCCTGGGTAGGGCAGCCCCCTAGGGAAGCCATGGTCTGACTCTGTCTCGGTGGCCAGGGAGGAGGCGGAGCTCCCCATGGCCTCCCTGACAGTGGCCACGCTGAAAGCTGGGCCTGGTCACCTCTGGCCGGCAACACACGAACGGGAGCATGGAGAGAGCAGAGTGCCCACGCCGGAGACAGGGCAGCTGGCTGGTCAGTGACATAACAAAAATAAACAAAGAGAGAGAGAATAAAAAGAGAGAAAAAACAGTATGATCACAGAGACAAAAGTCCCAGGCCCTGGGAGGGTTCCCAGCATGCTGAGCAGCCTGTGGTGGGGAAAGGGAGAGGAAGATGCAGAGACCCTGGATTCAACTCCAAATATTCAGCACTGTGGGGCTCCTCTCATAGCCAGGTCCATAGCAGGTAGAGGTGGGTGTGGGTTCCAGCAGTGCACATCATCCCACCCTGTCCCTGAATACTCAGCAACACCCATACCACTTGTCTCTGGTTTTTACAGAGGTTTTATTCATTAGTTGGAAAAGAGATCACACTTTTTGCCCTATTATAGTAAAAAATGCACGGAAGTTTAACTATAGGAAAAGGAAAAATGAAGGGGCAGAGGGACATGCCCGTGGTGTAAGTCTCAGAAAAGTCTTGGGGAAAACTAGCTGGAACCATCAGTGGACAGAAAAAGACATAAGGGGCATGGGTTAATTTGTATTTTTAGAAGTATAGCAGCCAGTCTTGCAAACCCATTGCCGTGGGCCAGCTCCTCAGCCTCCCTTTCAGAGACTCACACCTCCTAGGTGACCAGGAGGCTGGCTAGGATGGAGTTCCACTGGCCCTAAGTCCTGTGCCTGCTCAGGCCTCCCCCACTGGCTGTGGCCTCAACAGGTAGACTATACATATCAGGAGAGGCCATCCTACAACCCTGGCCAAGGAGGCAGAGCCCAAACAAGGCCCGCAAGCAGCAGGCCATGAACAGGAGGCTGACATGCATGGGCTGCCTGGATTACTAAGGCTTCAACACCAGGGCTCTGGGTGAGGTGGGCGTCCAGGCTGCACTTCTGATTGTAGGCTGACAGGCAGATCTAATCCTAGGAGTCCCCAATCCTGGACTCAATAGTATCTACCAACAGCCCACCCTGGCTTCTCGAGAAGCCTCTGGGCCACTGAAGCTGGTATGTGTAGAATTGGGAGGTAGTCCCAAATAGGGAGGCCTCTCTACACCACAGGAGAGTGGGCTGGTGGTTCCTTTAAGAGTCAGCACTTAGCCAGGTGCAACAGCACATCCCTATGTACAATCCCAGATATTTTGGAGGCTGAGGCAGGACTGCCAGTTTGAGTCAAGCCTGGGCAACTTAGTGAGACACTGTCTCAAAAATAAAGATAGCTCAGCGTTCTAAAGCGCCTGCTTTGGCAAGCTTAGGCAAGCTCTCAGGGACCGCGGTTGGATCCCCAGCACCACATGCCATGCCAGCCCCTCCCCCAGGGCGGGCTGAGCTGACCCCCGCCCCCCACAAAAAAAGAGTCCTCAACCCCCGCAAAAAAAAAAAGAGTCCTTGATGTATAGCGAGACACTGTAATAAATAAATAAATTTAAAAATTAAGAGGGCTGTGAATGTAGCTTAGTATACCCCAAGTTCTATTCCCCCATACAACACTGTTTAAAAAATAAAATAAAAGTACCTACTATCTGAGAGGATTAGCAGCACTGAGCTCAGCCTTTCCCAACACTGTAGGCCATAGGCCCAGCAGTTCTGCATTCCTTTGCCATCAGGCAAAATCAAGCCAACCGAGTCTGACATGCTGCCACAACATCAGCTGATGGCCTTCTCACTTTAAGTGTGAAGGACTGCTTTCTCCCAAGACGCTGATTGGGATGGAGCACCACTGGCTCTGAGTCCTGTGCCCACTCAAGCCTCTCCCACAAGCAAGGTGGGCACTGAATGGACACAGTGTGATTCAGAGCAGGGTCACAGAGCATGGACCAGCCTACCAGCCAGAGCTCATTTAATATATTTTATTGGCTGGGGACAAATTTTAAAAAAGGAAAACAATACAGATGAAAATTATATAAAATTCAAGTTTCAATATCCACAAATAGTTTTACTGAACATGGCTCCACTCATTTGTTTACATGTTGCCTGTGGATACTTTTGGAAACTGCCCAGGCCAAAAGTCACATGTGTTTCCTATCTGACTCTTTAAAGAAGCCTGGCTGGCTCAGGCCAGAGTAAATCAGGCAGGTTCAGGTTTCCTAGAAGCCAGTAAAGGTGATAAAAGGATGGTAAGAGGAACCTGGGTTTACTTTGTATAACCCAATATATCTGATATCACTGTCAATGTGAAATCACATAAAGGACATTATTGAGACACTGTGAGGTCCAGGTCTCTGGGCTGCATTTGCTGGCTCATCTCAATATAGACATGCCACCTCTTGGAACTTGATAGCCATATGTGCTGGTAGCTTCTGCATGGGGCAGTTCAGTGCATTAGCTGCTGCAGCTGCAAGAGTTTGGCCAGAGGCCCAGCAAGGTGCATTCCCTAACTCCAGCCCCACATCAGCCAGGTCACCCAAGATACTGGCCTCTCGTATGGTTAGCATCAGTGCTGGAACAATCCCTGCATTACTGAGCCTTGACACACAGCAGTCTCCTACAGAAGGCATTCCTAGTGTTCCCTCCTATAACAGACCCTTAAGCACAATAGAGTTATCCATAGGCAGGAACTGTTGACAGCTAGTCCAGAGCTCATCTGTGGCCAACAAAGCACCTTGGCTGCATTTGTGGTGAAAGAACTGTGTACCTCTGGGACCACCTATGGCCCCCCTGACTGGGCACTCACCAGCCTGTCCTAGAGAAAGACACTAGTAACACCAGGATTCAGTGCTAGGGGAGGTGTGCAATTGGGAGCACAACTCACACAGGCCTTACCTGCTCTTCACTAACCCCTTAGCAGGACCAGGGAAGAAGCACTATCTACTGCATGGAAGACATGCAAGATGACCTACTCCTCGCTGAGCTGGACCTAGCCTAAAATAATCCTGAAAGGAAGGGAGGAGGAGTCCTCCTTGGAGGGCAGAACAACATTTCTTCTTCTCTTTCTTTCTTTCTTTTTTTTTTTTTTTTTTTTTTTTTTTTTTTTTTTTTTTTTTTTTTTTTTTTTTTTTTTTTTTTTTTTTTTTTTTTGTATTTTTAGGGAAGGGTCTACAGGGTGTTCAGGGTCTCACTACTAGATTGGACTCATAGTGATCTGCCTGTTTATAGCCTCCCAAGAGCTGGGATTGCAGGCGCGCACCACCATGCTCAGTAGTTTTTCTTGCTGAGTGCTCAGAAGACAAGTAATAGGGAGAAGTGCCCAGGAAGAACAGAAAGCTCTGAGAACCAACCTTTTGGAACATTCAGGACATTTACAAGATGATACCACTCCATTACCCCATACCTGACTCCAGGGAAGAGAGCCCCCACAGGGGTGGTAAGGAACACTATCTTGGCTGGACGAGCCCCACTTCTGCCTGAGTTTACTGAAAGAAGCTTCCTGACACAGTCTCTTTATCCTTTTTTTTTTGTACTGGGGTTCAAACTCAGGACCTTGTGCTTACCAGGCAGGCACTTACACTGCTGAGCTATCTCCCTGGCCTTTTCTAAAGACAGGATCTAAAAAAAAAGGTAGGCTCTCTCTGTGTTCAGCAGGATCAGGCTGGTCTTGAACTCACTATGTAACGTAGGCTGGCCTCAAACTTGTGGCAATCCTCCTGCCTCAGTCTCCTGTGTGCTGTGATTACAGGCATGTATCACTATGCCTGTCCTCTTCTTTGCACTAGCCTAGGATCCTGATCTCACTGAGTGACCACGGGAACCTTCCTTCTTGGTACAACTATCAGCTCTCATCCTGCTTTCACTCCAGGGCTGATGAACTCATGCATGGTGAATAGCTGCACCAAGGCTTCATGTGCCTCTCTTGTGGGGAGGACGGGGATTCTGACAGGAGGACCTAGCAGCAGCTCTGTGGACTCTGCACCCTCCAGGTCCAACTGTTCTTGTAGCTGGCTACCACTTCATCAAAGAGGTCATCACACTCAAGTCACTGATCCAAGGACCCTTAGGATAAGCCTTCTTTAGGCAAGGAAGGTTGGCCTCCCAGGTTTTCTCACTCTACAGCCTGTGCATACAGTGAATAAGTGTATGGCACAAGGGTAGGGGCCATGAAGAGCACTGTCATGGGCAGGGTCAGTCTACTTTCCACTTTCGGTCTATCTTTTAATAACTTTTATGAAGCAGGACCCTGAGGTTTTGCCTCATATAGAACATGAGGTGAGAATCCCACAGAGCACAGCATGGCTCTGGCCCCATGTCACAAGCCCAATATCTTGCCTGAGGGTCACCCTCCTCTGCAAAGCCTGGTGAAAGCAAACTGATGCTGCAGTCAGTGCCTCTGTGCCTTTGCTTGTGTGCCCCTGTGCTTACTCAGCAAGCATCTGTAGCTCTGCCACTGCTGGGCTATTTTAGGTCTTTGGAGATGGCAATCAGTGATGGTGAGAGGCTCGTATCAAAGGCATTTACTTTCTCACTCCTGTATGACTTAGACACCTCAACAGAGCCAGAGAGCACTGTGACCACACAGCCGCCCAGCAGGAAGGAGCGGGGTACACTGAGCATGATGAAATGCTCACTTCTAGTTGGCCATGGTGGCACAGGCATGGAATCCTAGCACTAGGAGGCTGAGCCAGGAAAATCACACATTCCAGACCACCTTATACAATTTATCAAGACATTTCCTCAAAATAAAAAATAAAAAGGGCTAGAAACATAGCTTAGTGGTAGAGTGATTTCCTATTTTAGTGTATGTACTGACAAAGTGAGAATGTAGAGTGCTTCCTTTTTTTGTATTTGTATTTTAGGACAGGGTCTACAGGGTTGCACTTTGTAGATCAGACTCACAGTGATCCTCCTGTTTACAGCCTCCCAAGTGCTGGAATTACAGGCGTACCACCATGCCCAGTCTCAATCACCATCTCAGCGTGCCCGGGGTGGGGCCATCAGGGCAGGCCCAGGGATTGAACTCCTGGCCCCTATGTCTGCCTAAGCAAGGGCTTTAACCCACTGAGCTGTTTGGCCAGCCCTAGAAAGCTTCCTTAACTGGAGTAAAGACCTGGGTTCAAATCCCAGGACCACTAAAAAGAGATATTTATCTTCCAGGCCAAAGTAAGGGACACCCCCTCATCATCTGTTACACCCTGAGACTCACGGGCCAGTTCCTCCTCTACTTTCATCTGGGAACTGCTGCCCTAGTTTAAAATGGGGCACTGGCCTAGATCTGGCCTCAGGGAAGTAAGGGGGTGGCTGCTACTGCCCTGCAAGGAAGATGCTAATAAGCCAGGACCCACTGGCCTGACCCAGACTTGGTTGAGGCATGCCCTGCAAACACTTGGAGAACAAGGTGTCCAGGACAAGGAAGATTCATTCCTCTTAGAACTTAGCATGGAGTTTACTCTAGGTCAGAAGGCTTCATCCTGGTGATGACATCAATACCCTCTGTACTGCTCCCTTGCCTGTATCCTTCCTTACCTCTGGGGGCATGTCACAAGTCCTCAACAGCCTGTCCCAAACAGAGATGCTCAGCACATCTGAGGTACAACCTCATGGGTACTTCCTGAGGTGGTGGTTCTGGGGGCCATTATGACTCTCGTAAGCTCATATGCCTAACCAAGGGCCGAGGACCCCTATCAGGGTATATTGATGCTGCCTTGCCCTTGCCTTCCAGCCCAGGCTTTACAGTACCTCCATCATTAGCCAAAGAAGAATGATGTAATTCCTGCCTAGGACTGCTCCTATGACTGCACGACACCCATTACTAGCAGAATAATCTGAGGACAATATTCTGAAATAACCAGAAGCTCTGTCTCATCCTCAGCTCATGGGGTGTCCAGGCAAAGGAGCTCCCTAAGTGTCCTTGTGTGGGAATGCTTTGGCGACAGTGCCTGTCCTTGTACAACCCAGGCTGAGTCATGTGCCACTGACATGCTAACTCATGAATACAAACAACAAGAGCCCGAGCATCCTCCCATCTGCTCCCACAATGCCTGCCTTCCAGACTTGTCTACTTGAGAGTCTTAGGAAGGGCTGTCCCACCAACATACCAGCTACAGCAGCCCCAGTGTCACCTCCACCCAAGAAAGACACAAGAGATAGCAGAGGAAAAGGGGGCAATCTCAGCCAAGCCTGGCATCCATCGCTACTCCCTATTCCCTACAATTATATGCACCTGACCAGGAAGAGTTGCTAATCCAGACATGAAGCCAAGAATAAGCTGGCAGCCTGCAGATTGCTAATACCAAGGCTAACCTCTAAGGAAATAGTCTCAGGCAATAAAACTTTTGCTTTGTAAGGCAGAAGGGCCAAGGACAGGGAGAGAACTCCCTCTTTTCTCAATAAGAAACCATGCCAGGACCCACCCTGTGGGAAGACTCTACCCTGATCTCCACCCTCATGAGAACTTGAAGAGCAGCAATCCCTGGAGACAGGTGAAGGCACCTCAGTGCCCATATCAAAAGCTCCCTGCCCAAGCCTCTTATCTTGTCCCCTATGGCTCAATGACAAGAGGCCAGGCCAAGAGATGGGGCTTACACACACTTCCCACAAACTCTGCTCCAGCATCAGCACTGTGGATGTGGAAGGGGTTCCATCTGGGGTCTAGAGTCAAGGCAATGAGGGTGATATCTCAGGTGATAGAAGGATACCTAAAAGGGCAAGGTCCAACCAGATCTGCTCTCACATACATCCAGAATGCTAAACCATAGCCCCAGTGCTTTCCTAAAAAGAGGTTCCAAAAAGGTTGATCAGGCTCTGTAGGGGCACAACAGCAGATCCTAAGGATGCAGGGAAGCTCCCACCACAGCACTCTAACCCTGTTACTCCACAGACAGTCTTGCAGTCCACAAACAGCTCACAGTGTTAGGGAGTAGACTCATCCAAGGTGCAGATACCCAAGCTGCTGATGCATCTGTAGCAGGTCAGTGCTTTGGGAAGAGATGCCAAGTAGACTGGCAACTGTGGCTTCTATATAGAGGGCACACCTCAGAGGGTCTGAGCTCTGTCGGAGAAAGTCAAACATGGCCTTCGAGCTTTTCTGCACAAGCCAGAGTCCTGGGAATCAGTTCCAACAGGCATGTGGCCTAAGCCTTGGTCCTGCCATAGGGATATCATCTGTACCAACTGAAAGGCTATACTACATCTGGGACAGTGGTATATGCCTGTAATCCCAGCACTTAGGAGGCTGAGGCAGGAAGAATGAAATTTTGGGCAACTTCAAGACCATGACTCCAAACAAAAATAAGGGTTAAGGTTTGGGGACATAGCTCAGCATGAAGGCTTGTTTGTGTTTTGGGAAACACACACACACACACACACACACACACACACACACAGAGGCTAGAGATATAGCTGAGTGTGAAGACCTGGGTTCAATCCTAATGCATACAATAATTATAATAAAACAATAGCAACAAATAAAATAAAGCTGTATCTGCCCCACAACAGGAGACCAATACCCTGGGGGCAGCAAGGCTTAGTTAGCACCTCATTGCTCTCATCTAAGGGCCCTAATTTGTCCACTTTAGTTAGAAAGGCAGGTGACCACCCCTAGGCCAGCCCTGACATCAGAAGGGGCTGCTCAAGATTCTGTTTTGCCATTCCTCAAGGGCAGGAATCAGGGAAAAGAGCCAGGTGAGATTCTCTGGACCCAGGTCCTGGCATCCCCACCTGGCTACTCAAACAGCCAACACATAAACTGCTGCTCTAAGTTGCATGGTTCCACTTACCACACAAGAGGAGCCATGGCAGGAGAGCCACTCACATGTTCCCATCTTGTTCTCCCTGGCCCTGTGTGGGACCACTATAGCCTCTTTCACACATTCAGTTGTTGCCCTCCTACATGAACAACCTCAGCAAAGTGAACCACAGAGGTTCTCAAAATAAAATGCCCTCCTAGGAGTCACATAGAGGAATAAAACTCTTGGGATCCAAATGTACAAAACCTCCTGCTAAAAAACTCAAGAAGGAATATGGCCTGCCCAAACTGCCTCACCCTACCAAGCTGAAGCAAACAAAAGAGTGTGCTATAAGAGGGTTTTCTTCAGTTCTAGACTGGTCAGTTTTTGTTGAGTACTTTGTTATCTGCAAGCTACCAACCACCAGCTCAAGCATGGAAATCAGGGCTCAAGGCTCAGCTACCAGAACTGCACTGGGGGCTCTGAGATCCTCAGACCCTGCTCACAGATGAACTACAGAGACCCTTGAGGCTCCTGATCTCAGAACTCTGAGGCACCTGATCCTCTGTGGAGGGACAAGAGAAGTGTCCTGACAGATTCAGGAAAGGAAAATCTGAAGAATGTCCATAAACCAGTCCTGTTTGTGGTAGGGTATGGGGAGGAGTCATTATATGACCTTTGTTTATAGAGTTTGCACATCACCTTAATTATGCATCATGAAAAAGGAAATTAAGTTTTCAAAGTGATATTGTCGGGGAAATAGAAATATGCTTAAGATTTCATTTTTTAATTCCCAAGTCCAACATCTAATGTGGAACACTATTTTTACAGGGAAAGAAGCATACAAGAAGAGTACTCTTGTTTTTTAGCACTAAATTTCTTGTTTGCCAAGCAGGAGCAGCCTTGGCCCAGACAGATTGAGAGCGCTGTTGGCGGCAGGACAGGAAGTACCAAGTCCTCCACTGGGCACAAAAAGAGGCTGAGAGGAGTTGAACAGACCTTTTAGCACTTCCTTTCTTGGTGAACTCTATAGTCTCCACACCCCTGCCTCTTCAAGAGGGCAAAAGGCTCCTGAAAGCCCCAGACCTAGCTGCATTTCCCTTTAAGGGGAATTGTGAAGTGGATGGGATATGGCAAGGGACAGAAAGTCTAATAGGGTTCAACTTGCCTGAGTATCTAATTCCAAAGGGCAACTTTTTCAAGGAAAGTTGAGAGTGCAGGAAGGAGATCCTTTTGCAATGAAAAATGCTTGCTCCCAGAGGGTCAGGAAGCCACAGTGTCTGTCTATAACCAGTGCAGTTGCATTATGACATTTTCAAACAGCAGCTATCGACCTGTTTTCTTCCCGCTATCCCCAAATCCTTCCAGGCACATCCTCCAGCTGTCACCAGGGAGGTAGGAATAATAGTTCCCGAAGCTTCTTTGGCCTCAGCTGAGACACTGGGTGTGGGAAGCAGAAATGTGATGTACATTTGCCAGGACAGGCAGGCAAGAGTGGGGCATTTGTCCAACAGTCTTTCAACATGTAGACTTCAGTGAGCCCATCTGTGCCCCATGAATCCCTGCAAAAATGACAGCTACACTGCATTTTCCCACGTAGCAGCTCCTACAGAAAAGTACAAAGGTACAACCAGATTGCCTAGGGCAGTGGCAGTGAACCTATGGCACATGTGCTGCAGAGGGCTGTTTGTATAATGAAAGCTCTAAAAGGTTTGCCATCACTGGCCTTTTTGCTCATTTGGGGGCACCAGCCTGGGTCTCCACAGAGATAGCATTCATCATGAGGTTTCTATCCAGCTATGCCTGGACCCACAAAGTAACAAGTCCAATCTCAACCCAAGGTCTTCTCTGACTCTTTCCAGTGACACTTGTGCAAGGACAACAGTCAGCAAGCCTTCTCTTTACTCAGACTCAGAAGCAAGCCAAGG
Source organism: Ctenomys sociabilis (assembly GCA_004027165.1). Taxonomy (NCBI): domain Eukaryota; kingdom Metazoa; phylum Chordata; class Mammalia; order Rodentia; family Ctenomyidae; genus Ctenomys; species Ctenomys sociabilis. The sequence goes on from PVKA01002761.1 coordinate 72,228, forward strand.
TTAGGCTTTTTCTTCCACAAAAAGCTTTGGAGTTACCTTTCTGGACTGCGTTAGGAGCCTCCCTCAGACTTCAGAACCCAAACAGAAACAAGCCTCTGCCCTCTAAACACTGGTACCCACAAAGGGAGATGTGGACAGTGCAAGTGCGGCCAGTAGACTCCCTGGGTGGTGGACAGGATAACATTTCAGCTGGGCATAGGCCTTCTGGGCTTTTTTTTATTTTGGGTGGGGGAAGCAGAAGATGAAGGTCAAATGGCTCCACACAGCTGGGGCACAGTGGGAAGAGTGGAAGAGTTCGAGGGGGTGGTCAGAAGGTAGAGCCTATATCCATGCTGAGCAGTTGGGGAAAAAAATGAGTGCTTTAGGACAGAGAAACTGAACTACATTCTACTTCAGGATGCTCTTGCTCAAGTACTATAATAGGCATGAATAGGAATCAGGCCCAGGCCAGTGAGGAAATGTGGCAGTCCAACACAAAGGAGAACCCACTTAAAGGTCTCAGGGACACAGTGTCCTTCCTCTGCATGTGGGCTGATGAGACTGATCAAACCACAGTTATGTACCCCCCTCCATCATTTCAGTCTCACAGTCTAAGATAAATGTGGATGTGACAAGTCACTGATGCTCCTGAACTGTTAGAGAAACAATTTTCAGAAACCAAATTGCTTTCACTTAACAACAGTTTACCTTCTGAGTACCTGTTCACACCTGTCACACAGACAGCCAGAGCATTAGGCCAGGGGCTGCTCTGCCCCAAATAGCAATGTGGACAGCTGCCTTTCTTCTGGCCCTTTCCCAACCAGCTCATTAACAGCAAGTTGTTTCGACAGGTTTTCAGGGCAGCAGAACCCTTCTTTCCAACCACCACTTATGTGATAGTGCAGTGAAGTAGTCAGAGACAGCTCTGTGAGTCAGAAACCTGCCCTGATTTCCTTATCTATAAGAGGGGGATTACTACAGTACCAAAGTCTGGGAGAGACAGAGCAAGAAAGGGATCAAAAGGACTTGGTATAGGCATGGCCTGATGTGCAGAAGCTTCAGCCCATGTCAATGGAGGCACTGCAAACTTTCCTTTAAAGCTTCCACACAGATGCAGGCTCGGGGGTCAGCTTCTTACTGTTCTCAGACTATACTTATTGGAAAGTCATTGTAAGTTCCTGCAAAGTCTGTAGGCTTCCCAGCAGACCTGACCTGCCTTCTTCAAGACCTGGAGGTCACTAAATTGTCTGCCATACAAGGACCTTCAGGGATTCTCAGTTTTAGGAACAGAGTGGGGACAACCTCACTGGAAGCACAGTATACCCCACTGTAAAGCTGAGCTGGCATCTTGCAAGATCCACTTTCCTGCCAAATGACAGGCCCATGGCTTCCTGTGTCCATCGAAGAACAGGGAAACACTATCTCTTGTCTCTCTTTCCATTTGAGAAAGTCACTCAGAATTGGATAGGTAAAACTACTCCATCCTTCAGCCTACTTTGCACCTGTGACTCAGTGGGCAGGGGGATCCCAAGATGGGGAGCATAAGCCCTACAGACTCCCAAACAAATTAATGTTGTTCCCATTGCTCACTTCCCTGAGTTGCAAGATATCTAACACCTACGTCTCACAGTTGCTTTTGGGGTTCTGGTACCTGCGGTGTAGTCATAAGCTTTAGGAACTAAGGGGACTGAACACCAGCCCAGCAGGGTACACTGAGTGTTCAACAGAGATCTCCATGGTCAGGATCGGAAGGGCACCTTCTGCAGCTACCAGGAAGCACTGGTTGTCGGGAACCAGCCTCTATAACTTCCCCACCCGTTGGGAGGAACAGGGAAGAGGAAGTGCAGGCTGGCCATGGTACAAATAAATGATGTCCACTGCCCTTTGTACATCACTGTTTGGGTCCCAGGCAGCTACCAGTAACTGTGGAGGGTCTTTTTCAACACATGCCCTCGTGCAATGGATCAGCGCTTCCCTTGGGAAAAGAGGGCACTCAAGGACAGGGAGGCAGGAAGACCGCTACCTGTGTCCAGGGCACCTGAATTGGTCTGGAGTGACCCATAGGACCAAGCCCCAGTAGCATGCAGAACCTTCATCATGCCATTGTCAATTTACGGTCTAGGCCCCTATCCCCAGGCGGAGCCTCCCAGGTCCCTGGTCACTACGCACAAGCCTAGCACCCCCATCCGAGGCCGCTGTCCACCAGGCAAAGTTCCCTGGTCCCGATTCACTTCCCCTAGGCCGAAGCACCCAGCCTGACACCCCTACTTGACCGTCCCGGGCCGCTGTCCCCCAGGCCGAGTTTCCTGGGTTGCTGCCACCCAGGCCAAACCTTTAGGTCCGGGGCTGCTACTACCCAGGCCGAGGCTGACCGGTCCTGGGCCTCAGTCCCCGAGACAGAGTTCCGCGGTCCCTGGGCCACTCGTTCGTGGGACTTACCTCTGAGAGCTGCGGCGCCTTCTTAGCACCCGCGGCTGAGCGGCGCCTCCGTTGGCCGATCCCCAACTTTAACGAGTGCGGTGCGGCCTCACTCGGCCCCGGCCGTGCTGCCTGGACCAGCACACGCCTCAGCCGCGGAGCGCCCTGGCCGGTCTTCTTACGCCACCTCCGTAGAGTCCGCCCGGCACGACTCGCTTTACGCCATCTCCGTAGCCAGGCCGGGTCTCGCGGTTACAGAGCGTCAGCGGCGCACGCGGCGCAGGTAATTGTGTCCGGACTACGACTCCCACAGGCTATGTGTCAACGCGCGAAGCATTACGGGAGTTGTAGTCTCTTGGTGATGCCACCACTGGGCCTTCACCCCTCCTTCTGTTAAAGACGTGCCGGGTTATAGCAGAGAGCGCAGAGCAGAGAAGACTGGACTACAGCTACCAAAGTGCCTTGCGAGGGAGACAAGGGGCGGGCTCTCAAAAGTATCTTGCTGGATCTAGGGTCGGGTCCAGTTTATTCTAAGGCGGGACTAGGGGTCCTGACGCTCTTGGACTGGTTTGGGGTTTGGAGTTCAAGCTGCAGAGGTGTCAATGCCATCCCGACAGCTCCCGGATCCTCCGGGGCCCAGCTGTCACAAGTAGCAGTAACACACATCGGCTTGAGTCGGAGATACGACCTCATGGACATACATGAGTAATCTGGGCCTATTTGTTTGGCTCAAGGGAATCTGCCTTTAAACTGGGCCACCACCCTCCCGCACCCCTCTGGGCAACCTCTTCAAGAAAGATACCTATAGGTTTAGTGCTCCTTTAGGACCATTTGGTCACTCATAACACCCAGGAATTTTTATTTTTTTGCGGTACCAGGGATTGAACACAGGACCCTGCGCTTGCCAGGCAAATGCTTATTCTATTGAGCTATCTCCCCAATATTTTATTGTTCGCTACACAGCTCAGCTCGGAATTGCTGTCAGTGCCTCCTGTCTCAGCATCCTGGGATTACAGGTGTGTGCCACCTTTAGGCCATCACGGTGAGCTCAGGCTCCAGAGCCATCGACCCTGGCCTTGTGCTTACCAGGAGCAGGTTCTTAGACCGCTGTGCTATCTCCCCAGTCCTCACCCAGGAGTTTTAAAGCCCACTTCAGGCCAGTTTTCTGAGCAGGGGAGATGCCCAAGTATACTGGCAGCAAAAGCTGTAGTGATAAAGGGATCTGAGAGTAGCTGGGCCTTTGAGGATACCATATGGGAAAAGGGCATTAGACCAGAAAAAAGTAAGACCGTTTTGGAGACTCAAGAGACCACCAGACCTGTGCTAAGATACACATGAGTTTTTTTTCAAGTGTGAAGTTTACTCGGGATCAGGAAAATCTGCATCCATTACAATAGTCCCTCTAGGGTCAGGGCCATGCACCTAGACAGCCAGCTAGCCAAAGATGAACCTCCATCTCAATGCAGATCCTAATTTTAATGGTCAGATCAAAAGATGGTTGTTTTGAGACAGGGCCTCATTATATAGCCCAGCCTGGCCTTGAACTTGCAGCAATCCTCTTGCCTCAGGCTCTTTCGTGCTGGTATTACAGTTATGCACCATCACGCTTGGCTCAAAAGCTGATTAAGTATTTCTAGGTGGCAGGACTTTCATTGCTCTGTTAACATCCACCTCAGGCCTACAGATCCTCTGGCAGTACATCCCTTCCAAGCCAGCAGGCTGTCTGGAGGACACTAAAGACTGTAGAGGGCTCTGCTCTTTGCAACCTGGGCAACCTCTAGCCAATGTCCCTTTCACATGAGAGGACATTGAGAGTGAATTTTCAGTGGTCATAGGTCCTCTTCTCTCCCCAGCCTTCACAGGGCACCACCTATAGTGGTTGAGATCAGAATTGGTATTGCTTCCTAGACACAAGAGGAGCACACAGCTCTGTGATCTGCCTGCCAGAGAAACAGCCAAAATTAGGCCTGTGTCTTCTGCTAGCTTGCTGCAGGTGACCAACTCTGCTGCCCATGAGGGGGCCAGGGAGGAAGAAGGCCTGCTGTTGTGGGAAAATAAAGAGGGCCTAAGGTGGAAACTTAGGACTGAAGATATTTACTGAGGGAGCCAAGATGGGCAAGATAAGGAACACAGGGTCTCTCCTGCATCTCAAGTCACCTTATGGTCATTCTGAATGTTCTGATGCATTGTACAGCAGAAAAAGACTTTGGTTTTTTTTTTTTTTTTTGTCTTTTTGAGACAGGGTCTCACTATGCAGTTCAGGCTGGCCTTAAACTCACTTTGTAGCTCAGGCTGGTCTCGAACTCACAACAATCCTCCTGCCTCAGCCTCCCCAGTGCTGGGATTACAGGCATGTGCCACCACGCCTGGCCTTTTTTTTAAAACCAGGAATCAAACTCAGGGCCTCACATTTGCCAGACAAATGCTGTGCCAGTGAGCTCCATCCCTGGCCTTGGGTTATCAACTGTTGACTGAACCTTGCTCCATGCCAGTGTGGTCCTGGTCAAAGGACACAACTCTGACACGTAGACACATCCAAGTCAATGCTACAATACAGCCTGGGGAGTTTTAGGCAGCACAGAACTCTGCAGGGTACCAGCTCAGTCCTTCAGCCAATCTGGGACCCAACCTGTTCTAGGCTTTGGGCCTACAACAGTAGTAAGACTAGAGGCAGTCAAGATCCTCATAAATAAGCACTTGAGACACTTGGTGTCATGGGCTTAAGATGGGCAGGGCAGCTGCTCTGATCCAAAGTTCAGACTTTACAAATGACTCTGACCATCTGTTTTGTCAGCCACACACACCTGAGTCTGAATAATCAATGAGCTGACAGGTTAACAAGTAAATGGATAAGGTTGTTGGTTGAAGTTCTAGAACTTCAGGCCTTCACTAGCAAGAGGAGGGACGTATACTCTGAGCAGCTGCCTTGGAGGTCTAACTAGATGAAGTAACTTTTTAGCAGCACTGCCAATAGGCTTTCTTCCAGAGTAAGGGCAAAACTACTGTTGCTGCTTGCTAAATCCAAGCTTTATTCATGGTGTTTTATCAAGTAGAATTAAGACTTGAAAGGTTCAAGCAACAATGGTGTACCAAGTTGGGGGCCATCTATGGAAATAGGAGCCGCCTCGGGAGGGGCAGGTCTACTAGATAGAGGTGCCAGTGTTTGCAAGCCCTGTGGCCACCTGACTGCAGTGGGGTGGTGGTGAGAGGCTGGAGGGTCACCACTCAGGAGGGACTTACTGGGATCTCTAGTTTTTCTCTGGGAATGTCTCACTACAAGCAGCTCAGGCAGCCCTTCCTGGGAATGTTTTCCCAGGACAATGCGTTTTCATCTTGTCCTTCCTTTTCCCCACATTATCTCCTAAGTGGGGAACTGTGTCTTCCTTGGGATGAAGACTAGAGCCAGGCAATGATCTCAGCATCTGCTGATGAGACTGACTGGATTTTGGACTGGCTTTATAAGCTTACAAATGATTCAGGAGCAGATAGGCAGGCCATGGTGGAAAGACCCCCCCTCTATACTTCTAGATTCTCCTAGGCAAGTAGGCCTTGCTGTCACCATGATGGATGCCCACAGAGAGAGCCTGGGTAAGGTAGGAAGGCAAGCTATACCCCTGCACACAGAAACTCAGGACAAGACTTGTCTATGCTCCCCAGATTTTCTGTTCAGCTCTACTCACCAAGTGTGCAGAGCTCCTGGACAAGGCCCTGGGAAATGCAGTGTGTGCTGCCATTGCCTAAGGACAAGACCTTGAGGTAAGGCAGGTTGTTGCCTCCTCCTGTTTTTTTTTTTTTTTTTTTTTTTTTTTTTTTTTGTCTTTTTGAGATGGTCTCACTATGCAGTTCAGGCTGGCCTTCAGCTTACTTTGTAGCTCAGGCTAGTCTCGAACTCACAACAATCCTCCTGCCTCAGCCTCCCAAGTGCAGAATTACAGGCATGCGCCACCACACCCGGCTTTCCTCCTGTTATTCACTCTGAGCAGCATCTGGGGGCTCATCAGTCAACAGATATGTGTTCCTTTCAACTGAGGATAACCAGCAGAAGAGCAGTGTAGTGTGTTATGGGAGCACTACAGGTTTTTCTGATCTGGGGTCACTTGACCTGGGTATATGTCCTAAAAAACTGATGTTCAAGCACTTTTGGCCAGTAATTTGCCCTTCCAATTAGATATGGTTTACTCCCCACTCAGAACTTAGTATGATGTCCCTGTGATCAATTCTTCAGCTGTCCAGTCTTTTTTACTTTTGAGCCATCTATCTTTGGGCCTCTGCTTTCTGCATGTTGGCTGCTCCTGGAGGTGCTGCCTCCCAGTACCCTGTACAGCTCCAACTCTTCTTTTACACCTAACAACATAGGATGTGTACCACAGAGGGCTGAGGCATCATGCCCAAGACTGGTAGCACACCTCCCCTTCCTCTGCTGGTGGCTCAGTCAGGTCATCAATCTTGGGGCCTCAGGAAGGGGTCTGCCTGACCAAACAACAAAGCCAAGATGGTCTCCATGAGTATAAGCTTAGAATCATGTACCCATACTCTTGGGGAAAGCAGGGACAAGATCCTGAGCATCCCACCCACCCAACCAAACTGTGGAGGAAGGAGTCAGCTTTTGTGTATGTGGTAACAGCTTTAATCTGTGGTGGCCAACACATTGGGCAGGACCCTGCTGGCTTTCCATCCTCTTGTGTTCCAGTAAGAAGAGTCATTTTGCAGGAGTTGAAGCAGGTGTCACGTGCAAGTTGATCAGTGGTGTGTTTCTCAGTGTCTCCTGGAAACTAGTGTTTATAGTCACAGCACTGCTGAGTGATCAGCAGGACAGGCCACAACCCGTGTTACAGGGCTGGGACCTGGGCACAGAAAGGCAGGGCTCCAGTATTTATATATTATACATATGTATATATCTATATATATATCTATATATATATATTTCATGTGTATACACAGATAATTTTTCTCTCTGGAAAGTATTAAAAAAATTGATCAACCTTCAATCTATAAAAAATACCTACTCTACATGATAGAAAAATCTCTCTTCCAACTTTACACTGATTTACACACAAGGCTTTCCCCAGAATATACAACAGGAGGCAACATCTTAAATTGTAGTGTAGAAGGGCCACGTGGAGGGATGCAGGGCAGCACACATACACTCACACTTGTGCGCACACTCATGCACGCGTGCGTACACACACACACACACACACACTTACACACAGTGGGTGGCCAGTCTTTGTGACGGGTCTTGGTCTACCTGGGAATACTCAGAGGGCTCCCAGGCTCAGGGAAGGCCCAGTAGTTATGAGGTGGCACTGCCCACTTGGGTGGGGCAGGCACTGTGCAGGAAGGCCACCCAATACTCCTGTGCCCATAAAGAGCAACCCTGCCCACGTTGTTGCAGAATCTAACCCAGAAAACAAAACTTCAAGTTACATACCCAGAAGGAACCAGAAGAAAACATGGTTCCAGAAATGTGGATTTCATCCAGGGCAGTGATGGTCTGCCTAGGGAGGGGGTGGACTCCAGGAGCCCAGAGCAGGTCATATCTTACAGAGCAGTGGTCCCTGTAGTTAGAGGGACCAGCAGTGTCCACCCCATTCAGTGAGTGAATTCGAAAGTCAAGAGCTCAAGTCCTGGTATCAGAACAAAGGGTCCTAGTGCACACCTACCACCCACAGAGCCCTTAAAATTATTAGAATAAGAGTCAGGGCATAGGGTGGCAGTGACTTGGAGGTCCCTGGTCCTGAAGCTAGACAAAGGTAGCCATTTGGGTGATGGCCTGAGCCACTCAGGGAGAGCTGGGGGGCACATGGTTCCCAGCCAGACCTACACATACCAGCCTCTCTTCCTGGCCTTCTAATACTGCCATGTCCCGTGGGAGTATCCAGGACTTGGACACCATTCAGGAGTGGCTGGGATGGGGTGGCACCATGTGAGGGCGCTTTGTGGGCAGCTGCAGCCCTGGTAGAGACCCGTTTTCTTCCTTTCTGCCTGAGAGGGCTGCATGGAGGGAGGAGGGGTCTGCTGCAAGGGAGTCAGAGGGCTCGCCTGGCCTGAGAAAGTGTCATAAACTCTACACAGCTTAAGAGCCCATCCCTGATTAGCAGACATGGGGCACTCTAGCCAGGAAGTTTAGGATGGGGAGGCCCTGTCACAATCCTTGTCTGCTGTGAACTCAGTCCCAGAGTTCCCCTTCTTTCCCTCCCCACTCCCTAAGAGTCCTGCACGCCCTGGGTTTGGCAGGCTGAGGGCCTGCTGGTCTCAGCTCCTTATGGTGCGGCGGAGCACTCGGGATGCTGGTGGCGTCCTGAGCCAGCCCAGACTGGGCTCTGCTGCCCTACTTGACCTCCAGGATGGATGGGTTGGTCTCCATGATGGCCACAATGATTCTGTCAATGTAGTCCTGTAGGCGGAAGTTGATTTCCTCCTGTTTTTGGATGGCTTCCATGAGCTGTGGCAAGAGCAAGGGGTTGGTATTGGGCACAGAGACTGTGGGGCACAGACAGGAGGAGAATACTACCTCATCACGGGAGACTGAGCTGATCTCTGCAGCCAGAGACTCGGAGAAGGCTGTGGAGAACAGGCTTCTGGCACCTTGGATGCTGAGAGTGATGATCTGCCCGTTTAGTTCATCGTTCTGCTCCTTCAGGCTGCGGTTGTCCTAGGGAACACAGGAGCATTATCATGCTGAGCCAAGACAATGAACTTGCAGTTTAGTTCCCCTCTCAAAATGTCTCCCAAAAGACTTCTGTTCATAGGTGGGGCTTTGGAGGGTGACTGGATTGTGGGGGTGCTATGTTCATCTGTGTATTCATCTATTCATGAGTTTATGTGGTGTTAGGAAGTGGGGCCTGGTTGGAAGGATGGGTCACTGGGGTCACTAGCTTGTCTCTTCCTTTCTCTCTTTACTTCCCGGTTGCTGTGGAGCAGCTTTTTCCTGCCACACCCTTCCATCATGCTACTTCGTACTGGAGACAGCTAACCATGGATTGGATCCCCTGAAAACTGAGCTAAATTAAATCTCTTCTAAGCTGTGGGTGTTGGGTATTTTGTCCTAGTGTGGGGAATACCAGTATTCTGGCCTTTGGAAAGCTTCTGTGGGACTGAACTAAGCCATACCTGCTTGAGCCTGCGGACCTCCTGCTCCAGCTCACTCTCCCTGGTGCGGCTGTTGTACTCCTGCAATCCCAAGCTGCTACTGCGGCCTCGCCTCTGCTCAGCCTCTAGCCTGAGGAGCTGCAGGTGCTCCAGCTGCTTACGGAGGTCCTCAATTAGCTGTAAATGAAGCACAGAGCAAGCATCTATTAGGTCAGCCTGGTCATGTTCTTCTGGGAGGTCACTAGTCCACAGTCTAATCATCAAACACCAGCAGCCCTGCTGAGAGTGATAGCCAAAACTCTTTGTCTAGCCGGGCGTGGTGGCACAGGCCTGTAATCCCAGCACTCGGGAGGCTGAGGCAGGAGGATTGTTGTGAGTTCGAGACCAGCCTGAGCTACAAAGTGAGCTTAAGGCCAGCCTGAACTGCATAGTGAGACCCTGTCTCAAAAAGACAAAACAAACAAACAAAAAAAAACTCTTTGTCTAGGAGACAAAGGTCCCTTTGGCTTCCCCCAGGAGCAGGCTACATGGGGCAAGGTATGGGAGTAGAAAAGGGACAGCTAGCCCTGCTTACCTCCTGGGTTGCCTCCTTGTCCCTCTGGAACTGGTGGCGCTCATGGCTCAGCCTGTCCCCCATTTTCCTCTTATTTTCTTGCTCCTCACTGAGCCGTAGTGTCAACCCTTCAATCTCATCCAGAAGCTTTTGCTTCTCCTAAAAAAATAAGACTTGTTTGAACATGGCACCTCCAGCCAGTGCTTGATATTTCACTTTGTCCCTGAGACTGCTGCCCAATCTAGTGACATTAACTGGGACTGAGTCTAAGCCTTCCTGTTCAGGATACCCTGTCTCATGGCCAAGGTACATAAAGGCCACAATGGCTGTTTCTTCAAAAGTAGGAGGCAAAAGTATAGGACCTGATCTAGTGTCTGTGTGCATTTCTTGTTTTGGAGGTGGTGGTGGTGATAATACTGAGAATTCAATTCAGGACCTTACACTTATCAGACAAGGGCTACACCACTAAACCTTTAGCTTCCTGTGTGTATTTCTGGTCTGACACCTATAGCTTATAGGACAGCCCATATAGCCTCAGAACATCTATTGGTTTCAGAGCTTCCCAGGGCTACTTGATGAGGAAGGAGAGAAGAAGGACCTCTAGGTGTGTAGCCAGGACATAGGGGCCACGTTGCTGTCTCTACTAAATATCTGCAGGAGCAAGCCAACTAGAGGCCACTATAGTCTGCTATGCAAGGAACACTGTTCTCTGGATTTCATCATGGGGGGGGGGGTCAATCTTAGTGTAGACCTATGGGCTCATGGATCGAGAGTCTACTGGAAGCTTAGGTAAGACCAGTACCCTCTGGCAAATGGATGGCTCCTTCACACCTGATTACAGCAGGGCCAGCTCCTATTATCCTGTCTCAAATTCTTTTGTAGGCATTCTACACCCTGGACAGCTAGAGATTGATCCTAACTCACAGGTGGAAATGGCTTGGCCTTGCCCGTCACAGCCTGCAGTTGCCATCTCACCTCTTCCAGGCGCTCGATGTTGGCCTTCAGACAGGGTGTGCAGGACCGTAGCTCACTATTTTCCTCATCCAGCTGCTGCAGCCTGGGACATGAGAACAAGACTGGGACCTGCTCTCTCAAAAATGTGCTTCTGCAGGGTACGGAAAGCTTAGCGTCTAGAGGAACCCTTCTGGGACCTGCTCTGGACCCAAACACCCACACAGTCTTTGCCCTATATGAGTGCTCTAGCCCAAAGCTTTTCTATAACCCCTGCCAGCAGTTAAATGCATTTGCAGTTGGGGGAACTTTAGGTTCACAGAACAGATGCAGATAGTGTAATATTCCCAGGGCCTCCCTTATTTCCTTTCCCTCATGTCAGCACTGCTCATCACTATGGTGGATTCTTCTAATCAAGCACACACCCAGATGGGCCACACTATTAACAAACTACACATTGTGGATTTTCCACCAAAGCCCAGGATTCCACCAGGGACTCAGAGCATCAGCTTTTATGTCTCCTATGTCACCTGGTTTGTGGATCTACCAGACTGTTCTACTTTGTGAACTTGGTATACAGCCAGTCCTGGCCACGTGTCCTGAAGAGTACCCCTCAGACTGGCTCTGCCAGATGTTTTCTCATGGTTAGATGAGGCAGTGGGTTTCGGGAAGACTGACCTTGGTATAGGGCCTTCCTGTCACACCTTACCTGACATCCACTGGACTCACAGGTCACCTGGTTAAGCTGTATCTCCCAAGTATTCTCTGTCTAGTCACAGCTTCCTGGCTACTCTGCTGGCTCTAGTCCAGTCCCTAGGGGAGGGAAAGCCTAGCTACCTCCTGGAGGGGTATCTACAACTATTTACTGGAATTTCTCTGAAGACTGTGTCTTCCCTATCTACTTACAGAAAACCTCTGTGTCACTGAGGACTACTGCATAAATAGTTACACGTTGAATGATACACTCACAGAGCACTGTCTTGGACTGGTCCTGCCCTGGTGTTAGGAGTGCTTACAACTGGCCCTGATGTCCCTCTGATACAACCATCAATGTGGACATTTCAATTATGTGATGACTTCCTTTTAATATGTTTATAAATATATCAAATATCTACATTGTCAGTTCTAAGTAAGCACAAAAGCCATTCTGTAAAATTCCCTTCAAAAAGTTGCTTTCTTTGAGAAAGAGTCTCACTATCCTGCCCAAGCTGCCCTCTAATTTCTTAACTCTTTCACGTAAGTGATCTTCCTCCCTCAGCCTTCTGAATAGCTGGGACTACAGGCATCCTCTGATGCATTTAGATGAGATAAATATGTGATGGGAGACATGAACTGGACAGTCTTACAGGAGCAAGGTCAGCCTCTAGACATAGGTGTCATGGCCTATATTCTTCTTAAGGAGAATTCTGAAGTTCTCTCCACTTGGGCTTCTCCCTTTTTCTAAAGTAAAACTTTTAACTACATGTTTCATCTTTGGGACTTTCTTTGCCTACCTAGCTTGCAGGTTCTCAATCTCAATGCTCTTCTCTCGCTCCATCTTACACAGAAGTTCTTTCTGCTTTCTGGCCTCTTCTAATACCATTTCATGGGCTTTCAGCTCCTGTTCCTTCAGCTGCTCCTCCAAGGCATTGGCTCTAAAGGTGAAGGGGAGAAGACAATGGTGTCTACTTATACCTGCCAGGTACTGAAATATGGCACTGATACTGGCTGCTGCCCACTGTAGCCAGGTTGGCCTAGACATTACAGCTAGAGAATCCACAAAGCATTTCAGGTGCAAGGGCCACAGAACCCTATAGAAAGTGAATATGACAGCTAACTGCAGCAATCTTATAGTATAGATAACTGATGAATGAGTAACACCAGATCGAAATGGAACCTTCAATCTCAGCTCAGGACACCACCCTCTCTGGAAACATAAGGCACAACACACCATGGAACCCAAACCCTTCAGAAGCATGGCTAGCCCTCCAAGTTGGCAGCAGGAGCTGGTGACGGGTACGTCCTCAGTGGGAATCCTGGGGAGTGCAGAGTGCCAAGCCAAAGCCTATATTCCACAAGACAAGTTGCTTCTGTAATATTGCTATGATATGCAGTTTAATCCAGAAGCTCTGACACTCACAGAGCTCCTGAACTGGAGAACAAGTCAGGAACACACCAGCCTGGTTCAGAGGGAGACACCCTGCCTTCATGAGTGCTGGATCATCAAGGGACACTTGCTACCAGCACAAGGACATGTGGCCTTTGTCCAGAGCCATTCAGAGCCTTCTTCAACCACCGGTTCAGGTTGCTAATGAAAAAACAGGCTCAGAGTGGCCAAAGCAACCTGGTGAGCACAGCAGCTCCAACCAAAGTATCTCTCCACTGCCCATGCCCCACCAGTGTAACTAAGATCCTCTATGCTGTGCAGGAGAAACATTACAATAAACATATCCATCTGACTAGAGAATGCAGCAAAGTGTGAATCAGAAGAAAACTTGTCTGTTCCTTTGTCCAAAGCAAGCAGCACCTCCACCCATGTATGCACTACCACCCAGGTTTGATTAGGCTGTGGATTGTCTCCTGCATAGTATAGCTTTTTGCTACTAAGTGACTTCCACAGCCAGGACTCATCAAGGCTAAACTCTGATCCACACAGGTGTTCCCTGACCTGCTCCTCTGCTATAGGGCTCTGTCTCCAACCCCAATGCCCACTTATCATCTCCAAGGCCTTAGTATAATCTAAGCTCCTCATACTTCTGTTTTACTATCTGAAATGAAGATGGTGTTTGCTTCTGGGATGACAGTAAGGCAAGTGAGACCACAGATGATACGTGCAAAGTGGAGCCACCATCTTGGAACAACATGCCCCCACCCAAGGATCAGTGCTATGAGGGAGGGATTCTGAAATGGAACACAAGCTGGAGCCTCTAGTACTGTTAATAGGCTATACCTGGATGCTAGGCCAACCTTAGGAGGGTTCCCAAGTTCTCTAGAAACTTACCTAGTGAGACTCCACGTACAGGGATACCCACTGTAAACTAAGGAGTTCTTTTCTTAGGTTTGTTTTAGTCCTGGGAATCAAACCCATGGACCCAGGCTTCTGTGCATGACCCTACCCACCAACCATGACACAGTCCCTTCTGTGGCTTTAATCTGTCCTCCCCAATGGCCTCTAGGTTGAACTTTGTGTTGTGTGGGCCTGAGCAAGGGGCTACCTTTCCCTTGCTCCTCTGGGGTCCTCTCTGTGTGTAGGCCCAGATACTTGCAAGGGAGAGTACTCAAATGAAGAGTCTCAGATCAGCCTACCCAGCCAATACCTGAAATGATGTGCAACTCCAGGTGAGCAGGACTCTTCTCACCTGTGTACCAGCTGGAGGTTCTCCTGCCTCAGCCTGCTATGCTGCTCCCCTGCAGCCATGCTGTCCTTCTCCAGCTCTGACACCCGTCTCTCCAGGAAGACGACCTTAGTAATGAGACACAGATTGAATATCGGGGAGGAGAGGCAGGAGGGTTCCACCCCCAGGGAGCCCGGGGGGAGGAGGATGCATAGGACTTTATAGGTGTAGAGCTGAGCAAGGGCTGTATCTAACTTTGGCTGAAACTGCCCCAGGAATCCCCTTCAGCTTTTCACTGGGTCACTCTGTTAACTCCAGAGGGCAAGGGGACACATTAAAGGAGGCTCTAAAGGCCCAAAAGCAGCATTCTGACTGCATACAGAGCACGAAGCTCACACTCTATGATACAAGCAGGGCCCCTGTTCTGTCTCACGTAGCCCAGGGAAGAGACATAGGCACCTGGGGACATAAGTGACAGAAAGGCCTATGTCTTAGCCTTCTTCACAGAGCTCATGTGAGAAGAGAGACAACATAAGGTAGGAGGAGAATTGAAGGCAGAGAAGAAGTAGCATAGCCTCAGGCTGCAGAGATGCCATGGAGGTATAGTAAGGAAGGGGATACAGATGTACAGAAGGTGGCAGGAGAGATGGGATGTGGGAGGGGGTAGAAATGGGGTCCAGGATGATGTAAGAGAGATGCAGTAACGGAAGGGTAAAGATGGGGTATGAGAGGAAAAATGGGGTACAGGAATAAGTAGAGATTTGGAAGGGTGGGAAAGATGGTGCAGGACAGGAAGGAGATGGTGCAGACAAAGCAGAGATGAGGTGCAGGAAGGGTTAGAGATAAGGTACAGGAGGGGGTAAAGGATATGAAGTGAGGGGAAATGGAGCATATGCGCAGACATGGTGGAGCATATGTGCAGACACAGGAGTACAGGGAAGCAAGTTTTGCTGTGCCTCTTCCCCAAGGCTCAGGCTGACCTTGAGAAGCAGGGGGTTTCACATCTATAGTTCCATGTTCTGCCCACACTCTATCAAGCCCCTCAGGGAACAGCATGGTGCTTGGCATGGCTGGCCCTGTGGTCACTGCAAGCCAAATGCCCACATCTTGCCTCATGGGCTCTGGTAAGCTCAATCTCTGGGAATCCATGACACTGTCTCTTGGGCTCTGTCCTCTGCGTGCACAGAGGCACCCACGTAGCATCTGAAATCCCAGCTCCCACTCTTTAGATTCAGTTCTTTCTGCTGCTCTGTCCAGTCTCATAAAATTTTCTTCTTCATCCCATAGCCACTGCACTCTTGAGGGAACTTGCTGAAGAATGACAAGGCAGGGTGGATCATCTAATTGCTCCAGTGATGCCACTGCCAACTTCTGTTGGGCTATTGAGACAGCATTCCCCAAGTGCCAGGATGAAGCCAGGTGTCCTTTCAGCCACTGAGCACCATGAAACACAAGACGGCACATGTGGGGACAGCCTCAGACTCTGACTGCAGTTGGTTTATACTGCCCATAACTTGTTCCTGGCCTTTAGTCAGTGCCTACCTTGTCAGCAATGTCTTCCTCTGGGCCTTCTACAGGCTCGGATGGAGTGTCTTCCAGTGCCTCCATGGTCAGGGCCCCTGACTGGTGCAGGTACCTGTGGAAAAGAATCAGCAGCAGAGGGAAGAAAGGGAAAAAACAAATGGCAAGCTCTCCCAACACCAACACTGCTAAGTCCCTTTGAAAGAGAGATAGCAGCATGGTAGGCACAGGCTCTTGGCTCCAAAGACTGTGGTTTTCCTGATCAAGGACAGAGCAAACAAGATTCCTGGGCCAGTCACCTTTACAAAGAGGACAGCAGAAGACAACACTCTGGTTTCAGAGTCCTCCTGGCAGTCTTTGGAGCCTGAGAGAATATGACATCTCTTCCTGCCAGCTATGCTTGGAGGAGGGCACTTTGTACTTAAGTGCAATAAAACATAACATGGTTCCTCACCAGGATAGGAAACTGACTGTGCTTTCACCAGACCTATCAAACATTAATTCAGACAAAAAAATTTAATTCAGAATCCTGACTCCTGTATATGGCATCTACAGACCATTTTGACACTTGTGTCAAGAGCATACCCATGGGCAATAACTCCTTATGATTTTGAGGAGAGGTGTGGACTTAGGGTCACACCATGTTCGTACACAAAGCCTGGCTCAGCCATGCTTGGAAGCACCCAGATGTGGATGTCCATCTTTGTAACATCCAGCAGACAGGGTGCTGTTAGCCCAGGGCTCTGGTACAGCTGGCCCTGAGGGCCTGACACTTAGACCTCATGCAGGATCCATTCTTCCCTCCCTCTAGTGCCTAGCAGGTACCACTGAGTACCTGAACATGGTTCTAGATAAGCTTTGTTCTGGTGGGTCTTCATCAAAAACACTATTTAAGAAAATTTTTTAAAACTATCTGGTACAGGGTCTCACCACACAGCTCAGACTCATAGTGGGCCATTTCCACATCCACTGACAGAGAAGAAATAGATTCAGAAAGGTTTGAGTCACAGCCAGCTACAGAGCCATAGATGGCCACTGCTAAGTCCTCCACTTAGCCACAATGTACATGCAAAAGGCTGAGGACTAAAAAAAGTAAAGTGTAACAGCTGCTTTGTTTTCCAACACTCCTGACAGATTTAAGGGCAAATCAGCAGCAGATTAACTTTTGCAAAATAAAGAAACAAATAAAATTTGCATATATATGGAAACATCAGGATATTGCAGAATAACTCTGCATTGTAAATCTTTACTACAAACATGGGCAAGTTGAGCTTTTTTTTTTTTAATGCCAAAGGATGTCTGTAAAGGACAAATTTTGGAGCATTATTTCAAATTAGGGAGCCCTTTCTGTTGATGCTACCAGATTCCTCTCCAGCTTGTTGGAGCTCTCTTACCCTGCTTTGGCAAGGTGTCTCCGGACACACAGTCCCACAAATAAATAGCCAGCCCCAGAGTCTGTTCAGACCCCAGGTGTGGAAGATGAGGAGATAGCAAAGCTGTGTTTTCACCTTCTTCTGTGCTACTGCTTACTGCCTGCTGGATGCAATGCTTTGTTGACAGTGAAAGGCCAGTTAAGCTGTGACAGACACTGAAACAGCAGCTTTGAGTTCAGCTTGGAGTCATGTCACATTCCCGAGAGTTTGATGCCCTTCTCGAAAGGGTGAAGGAAACAACAATCAGAGAAGGCAAAGAGTTTAGACTCTGACCTCTGCCTGCCCCAGACTCCAAGAGACCCACAAGAAGTCCCAGAATGAGAAAAGGAAAGCAGTGACATAAAGAAAGCACGACAGCTGCAGAACTAGTGGATGCCAGTTTTCAGGTAAACTGTTATTTTTAATTTTGCTCATCTTGAATAATGGAGGAAAAAAAAAGACTCACAGGACATCATAAAATTGCTGAACTTTCCCAGGCATGGTGGTGCATGCCTGTAATTCCAGCACTCGGGAGGCTGAGGCAGGAGGATTGTTGTGAGTTCAAGACCAGCTTGAGCTACAAAGTAAGCTTAAGGCCATCCTGAACTGCATAGTGAGACCCTGTCTCAAAAAAAGAGGGCTGGCAAGATAGCTCAGCGGTCTAAAGTGCCTGCTTTGGCAAGCTTAGGCAACCTCTCAGGGACCGCGGTTCGATCCCCAGCAACACATGCCATGCCAGCCCCTCCCCCAGGATGGGCTGAGCTGACCCCTCCCCACAAAAAAAGAGTCTGTGATGTGTAGCGAGACACTGTAATAAATAAATAAGACAGAAATGCACAGAACATTAAAAAAAAAAGACATAAAAATAAAATAAAATTGCTAAACTTAAAGAGACAAAGAAAATATATTAATAGCTTCTAGAAAGGGAAAAAGTCATATAGTAACAAAAAAATCATCCAGGCATGGTAGTACATACCTATAATCCCAGCTCTTGGGAGGCTAAGGCAGGATCACAAGTGAGGCAAGCATGGGATACCTAGTGAGTTCAAAGCCAGTCTGAACTATATAGCAAGACCCTATCTCAAAATTCAAATAGAAAAACACAAAAATCAAAGACCACTAATTAAACACCTTACCAGCAACCCTAGTTAGTATCAAAAGGCATAAGCAACACCTTCAAACATTCCCAGCGTTCAGTAGGCTGAAGCACTCTACACTTATCACAGGATAAGAGTAAAATAACTATAAGGTCTTGGGAATGTAAGCTTTGGTACCTCTTTTCTTTTTTTTTTTTCTTTTTTTTTTTTTTTTTTTGTCTTTTTTGAGACAGGGTCTCACTATGCAGTTCAGGCTGGCCTTAAGCTCACTTTGTAGCTCAGGCTGGTCTCGAACTCACAACAATCCTCCTGCCTCAGCCTCCCGAGTGCTGGGATTACAGGCATGCGCCACCATGCCTGGCTTGTACCTCTTTTCTTAAGAAGCTAGATAGATGTGCAAAATGGAAATAAATGGGAAAGAAGAAAGCTTGATGAACTAAACCCTTAAACAAACAAACTTGCAGGGTACAGGAGAGAACCACCCAAGGTCACAGTGATGAATCCTGGAGACACTGTCTAAAAGGAATGGGGCTCAGAGGGAATGTTCCAGGGGAGAATCAAATGGTTTCAACAGAGGATTAGGCAGTGGGGGTGGGATAGCAATTTAGAATACTAAGAAAATAAGCTGAACATGGTGGTAGATGCCTAAAATGCCCAGACTCAGAAAGTTAAGACTTAATTGCCACAAATTCAAGGGCAGCCTGGACTACATAGTTCAAGGCCAGTCAGCCTGAACTGTAAGTGGAGACCCTGTCTCTAAAAAACACAAAAACAAAAACAAATGAAGATGAAGCGAATAAAACCACATTGGCAACTCCAGCAACTGCTTGTCAAAAGGAAGACATACAGCAAGAACAGGGCCAAACCCTGGGAAGAACATCCTTGATTTCAGTGAAGACTGTCATGGAATTGGCTAAGGGATGATGTGCTGTCACCACAGCAAGAACCAATAGCATCAAAGCTGAAAGCTAGTTTCTAGGACTCAAAGTAAGGCCAACTCTTCACTTTGGCTCACCATCGGAAGGAACTACTGACTGGGAAGTATACAGATTAGGCAGGAGGCCACCCAGATCCAGCTCTGAGCTAGCAGGCCCTTTGCTCTCTCCTCTTATAGTGACTTACAGCAGACAGGGATACTGGGGCCCCCTCCCAGCCAATGCAGGACACACAGTAGTAGGGGATGTCAAAACTTCCCAGTCCTAGTCCAAGTCCAACCCACAGCCCTGGAAATTGCCCTCAAATCACATCCTCTCAAACTACTTGTTTCCACCCCAAACCATGGAAAGTAACTGTAAAAAAGTTTTTATGAATGACTTGGAAAAGAATGTTTTATGAAATGTTAAAACCACAAATACATTTCAGAATATTTTCAGCAAGTGATTAAAGTCTGCCTACCTTGCCACCTTCCTGCTGGAGAGCCGCTTGGCTGGGCTGTGCAAAAAGTCAAACAAACAGGAAAATCATGTCAAGGAGCAGAGGAACAAGAGGAAACAGGAAGTTTGGGCTGAGGAGATAGTAGGGTGCAGGCATGCAGCCCCCTGGCCCATGCAAGCCCCATTCATAGAATAACCATTGAGCAAAGATAGGGCTATAATGCCCTTTGTCAAGGTCTCTGCCAAACCTCCTTATTCCATGCTCAAGGTCACTCAGATGAAACAGACCAGACTGCAGTGTCCAGTGTTGGTACCAGTGCCTACACCAGGCCCTCTATAGGTCAGTGTCAAGTCTCAGATGCTTCTAAAACCAAATTCATCTCTGCTCCTGACTCACATGTAGCCATTGGACATCTCCAATGAAATATGACATAAGCCTATCAGGAAGGTCAACTGCAGTTTTTTGTTTGTTTTTTTTTTTTGTATAGGTCTCACTACACAGTTCAGACTGGTAGTGATCCTCCTGTTTACAGCCTCCCCAGCTGCTGGGATTACAGACATGGGCCACCACACCCAGGACTCTTTATCAGCAGCTCAGCAGAGGCCTGGCCCTTTTTTGTCTTTTTGACACAGGGTTTCACTATGCAGTTCAGGCTGGCTCACTTTGTAGCCCAGGCTG
Source organism: Ctenomys sociabilis (assembly GCA_004027165.1). NCBI lineage: Eukaryota > Metazoa > Chordata > Mammalia > Rodentia > Ctenomyidae > Ctenomys > Ctenomys sociabilis. Next base: position 92,617 of record PVKA01002761.1, read on the forward strand.
GTCTCGAACCCACAATGATCCTCCTGCCTCAGCCTCCCAGTGCTGGGATTACAGGTGTGTTCCACCATGCCCAGCTCTTCACTCATTTCTAAGTGTTACTTCTCTTCTTCACTATAAGCTTCAGACTGAAGACAACTTATCTCCAAGCATAAGAACCACTTGCCAGGAACTCATTTGCCACTCAGCTCAGATTCATTCTTCAGCTAGCTCCCTTTGGCAAAGTTCAAGTCCCAGACAGAAAGGCTTTTTTCTTTTGTAATATGACATTTTGTCAATAAGGGAACTGGAGAAATGCAAGCTCCCTAAGTGCTGTGTGATGGTCCATAGGCCAAGAGGCCTCCTCACTGCCAGGCATTATCAGTCATCAGCACTGGAGGCCAACAACCACCCCTGATAGTGCTAGCTAGAGAGCCTCTGCCCAGATCCTTCCCAGTGAATAGGTTTCCAGCCAGCTGGAGGGCAATTTTCCAGCATCTTTGGGGCCTGGACCTCAGTCCTGCTGGTGGCTGCTCATCACTTCTGAATTCTTGCAGCTTGTGCCCTGTGCTCCAAACTGTCATCGTTGTCGTCATCGTCATCCTCATCCTCCTCTTCCTCCTTCACACACATTTTCCCTGTCTGGTGACTGTATGATTCTCTTTCCTAACGAGGTCCTGACTAGTCCTAGGCACCTTAATGCAAATCTGATCTCCATCTAGTATCACAGATACTCCCTAAAAGGACAGCTAGACTGCTCAGCTCACTAACTGATTTCTCAGGGTCTAAATAGGTAATCCAGTGACACACTCATAAAATTGAAAATATGTCTCTGTGTAAGGTTCTACAACACATTAAAACAACCACCAAAAAAAAAAAAAGCCCAAAAAACTAAACAGGGATTCTTACACTCCTGGGAAAATACTATAGCTGACAACATGTCCTATGATGACTGAGAAGATGTCATCTGTGACACTAGAAATCTTGCGCATGATTGAGCTAGATCCTTTCATCATCAACAAAGTGTGAACAAACAACTTATTCTAAGTATTTCGTGGAAGCTGGGCTGGGTGGTGTATTCGCTGGGCTTGGTGGCGCATTCCTACAATCCTAGCACTCAGGACACTGAGGCAGGAGGGCTGTTGAGTTTGGGACCAGCCTGAGCTACAAGGTGAGCTCAAGGTCAACCTAAACTGAATAGCAAGACCCTTTTCAAAAGGGCTAAAATAAAATAAAATTTTAAAAACTAAACATTTCATGTAGACCACAAAGCTTGATTCACTCCCTTTATGAGAACCAAAGGGACTTGGACTGTGCATCTTGGTTACATAGATGTCTACCCCCAGAGAGGCCAGTCTAGGGAGAGGGGCAGGTGGGTTGGCCTGAGTCCTGTGGATTTGCTAGTGATGTGAAGCCATTCTGTGACCCCTCAAGCATCAGCAGAGGTGAGGCAGGTATTCAGCATAGTAAGAAATCACTTCCATGTTAAAACCTTCAGACAGTGGGACAAGACTTGTGTCTCTTTTCATGATAGGCCCATATTTATTCCATCATTGGCCAGAGGGCAAACCTGGACAGGAAGGACATGGCCCCTCCCAGCCAGCCTCACCAAACACTGGACACAGATAAACACACATAGCCGGTGTGGAATCACTAAGCATGAGGTGGAATCACCAAGTCTCCAAAGACACCTCCCAAAGGCACTCTGGCTTCTCACTAGGCTCCCTGGATGCCCAGGTGGATGACTTCCCTTACCTTCTGTACCTTACTGGTATTGCACAGTACACATGAATGGTGAATATCATGTGTCAGGAGAGCTGTAGGCAGGACAGCAGTGCACGAAGTTGTAGCCTCACAGGGAAGGAGACAGAAGGGCAGATGCCACAGGAAGTCTGGACAGCCCCTCCAGTGTACTAAAACCCTCAACACTGTGTGTCCTCTTCTGTCATTTTTCCAAACCCTCCCACCAGCCTAGTGCTTCTTCCTCCAGGATAACTGCCTAATTGCCACTCTGAGCCTCATAGCACTTATGCCTCACTTCCTTTGCATGGCTAGAATGCTGTGGGAAGCTCTCCATGGGCCCATCTCTGACCCAGACCTGTCTTAGAACAGCCTAACAACCAAATGCTGGGGCATGTTAATGTGCTCAACAACTCAAAGATTTTTTTTTTTTTTTTTTAAATTTATGTATTCTGCACAGGCAGGCTTGGCAGGTCCTAGTACTGGGGATGGAACCCGAGTCATTACACTTGCTCAGGCAGGTACTTAGACCACTGAACTATTTCCCTGGTCCCCAAAGATGTTTTCTATGAATGTGTTTATGAAGTTGTAGAGAACCAGCAAAAGTAGTTCCTTAGAGCACTGACCCAGGCTAGGGCAATGATGTAGACAGAGAATGCAAAAAGCTGAGATGTAACCACATGAGGAGAAAAAAAGAATTAAGATACTATTGGCAGTAGGCACAGCATTTAGACCAGCACCGCAAAGTTGGGCTCCACTGCAACAGGGGTGACAAATCCCTTACGGACCTTAGACCTTGAAACACAAACTTCAATTACACTAGCTTTCTAGAAATAGCTTACAAATCTGGTTTTGAAGACCAATCTTTAAATTTCCAAATTTTACTTCACATGGTAAGTTGAAGAAATCTTTTAGTAAAATTCAGGGAGTATCCTCTTTCACACCTGGGTTATTTCCTCTCTCAGAAAACTGCATCTATTAAAGCTGCCACGCTCACACAGAAGACCGAGCAGCAAGCACAGCTCATGCATGCAGGGAGGGCTAAGCCTAGGAAGTCCCACCCTCTAAGCACCCTCCTGTGGGTAGTTCCAGTTGTTGTGTGTGGCAAGAAGTACCCATACTTGGTCAGACCTGAGTGACCAAGACAAGAGTACTTTGGGCCAGACCAGCAAAGAAGCTATAGCAGCAGCAGACTCCCTCACCCCTGAAACACAACTGGGTCAGGCACTATCAGTTACCTATTCATCTCAAGGTCATTCAGGCGGGCAGAGAGGTCCTCAAGGCGGTTGATTTGTTTGTGGCACTGGCTACAGTAAAACTCAAAAGCCTCATCAGTGAGGATGCTGTGCAGCTTTGCAGCAAGTGGGTCGGAGCTAGAGAGACAGAAGTATTAGTTCAGGACAGGGAAGGCTCTGTCAGGTCATCTGTGATGCCACAGGAGACCTGAGGAGGACAGAGTAATTTGGAAGAGAATGAAGTATGGAACTTTCAGGCTTTTATTTCTGGACATCTGTTGAGTTCCTTCACCATCATCATGAGAAGCCTGTTCACCCTGAGGAGACCAAGACACCCACCAGCTGAAGCAGTGTGCTAGGGTGGGGGTGGAGGTAGTATGTGGTTCTGCTGTCCTCTTCTGGACACTCCTGCCATCTTCTGGACAGTGCGCAGAACAGGTACAGCCAAAAGCATCATTGTAAAACAAGTCTTTAGCAGGAGGCAAACAAGAGCCCAGCTCTCTTATCAACATGACAGCAATATGTATCTTTAGGTAAAGTTTACTTGCTGTTCTATTTTAATAAGTGCTCTAAAACCCACCAATATTATCTGGGGAGATAGCTAAGAGACTGCCTAGCAAGCAAAAAAGTTTAATCCCCATTGGGGAGGCTGAAACAGGAGGATCACTATGAGTCTGAGCTGTGTAGCAAGACTCTGTATTAAATAAATCTGAAAATTCACCAATATCAAGAACTATGTGTGGATGGTGCTTTGCTAATAGTTTCATGCTTTTTAAAATAAGTGCTGAAAACTTGAAATTTTATTTTCTGTTTGTACTAGCTGACATTGCTGTGATCTCATTTCAGTGGCATGTATGGAGGGCACTGGTGTATCTGCTACCAGAAGTTGAGATGGAGGCAGCCTCATCTTGGGAGCAAGGCTCACATATTCTTTTGGAAATTATTTCATACATAAACTTTTTTTTTTTCTTTTTGACACAGGGGTAGGCTATATGGTTCAGACTGGCCTTGAACTTAATCAATACACCACCTAGGCTGGCCTCAAATTCCCAGAGATCCTCCTGCCTCAGGCTCGCAAAGTGCCAGGATCAAGGTGTGTGCCACCATGCCTGGTTCCAAAAGTTAATTTAAAGGAAGGTAGAAAGGAAAAAACAAAATGTAGCACAGAAGTTATACTTAAGACTGAAAATAGTGGACAGGAGACAGGAACAAACTATACCAACTGAAAGAGACTGCCACAGAAGTCTCAGAAATGTCAAGTCCTGCAGGAAAAGCCCACTGTCTTGCACTGCAGTTCCCAAGGACACACCCTGGGAAAGTGAGTACCTGGGGGCGCCCTGGAGGACACAACCTTACAGACAATGGCAGCTGCAGTCTGTCCTCCCAGGTCTAGGCCATGGCAATACTGGACAAGGGAAGAAGCTTATGGCTCCTTGTTTAGAGATTGTTGGCCTGTTTACAAAAGTGGGCAACTTGGGGAATCTAACAACAAAATACTAGTATGGATGGGCCACCCAGCCAGGCCTGAGGCCTGCTTAAGAGGCAGATGTGTCTTCTGATGGGCTGAGCACCAAGGAGGGGCTGCCTAGATCCCATTTGGATACATGCCATGTAGACTGAATTTCACCCTGAACTCTTAATGCAAAGCCCTGAGAAAAAATGAGTGTCTAGGCCACTAGAGGGCATGGTTGAACTTACTCAAAGGCAGAACTTTCTACAGGGCTTGGAGATGCCAAGAAATTATAAGGAAGCCGGGCGTGGTGGCGCATGCTTGTAATCCCAGCACTCGGGAGGCTGAGGCAGGAGGATTGTTGTGAGTTCGAGACCAGCCTGAGCTACAAAGTGAGCTTAAGGCCAGCCTGAACTGCATAGTGAGACCCTGTCTCAAAAAGACAAAAAAAAAAAAAAAAAAAAAAAAAATTATAAGGAAGTGAATCTAAAGACTTGTGACTTGAAAGTCTACCTCAAAGTCACCCATCAATCATAAAGTAATATAAAGAACCCAAGGCCAAAACCTGCACATGGCTCCCAGCCTCATGGAATGAGTGAGGCCTCCAGAGCTGGATGACCTGGGGTGATAGCTAGAGAAGGGGTACGTCAGTCAACTCTCCAGCAGGTATAACCTTAAACTTTTTGAGTGTGGTGTATTTAACCACACTGCACTGAATAAAACAAGTTTTCTCTTAGCAGTTTATAAATCAAAAAGAAAATCATCTGATAATTGAACATGGAAAGGAGAAAAATACATATATACGCAGTACAGGAATGCCTTACCTGGGGGTAAGAAAAGTAGGATCACTGCACCCCAGCTCTCCATTGCAGAGGGTATCTGGGGAAAGCTCTACCTCACTGCCTTCTCCATAGTCCTCAAAATGCTCCTCACCACCAATCACCATGACAACAGCCTGGCCACGGGTACGAGACCTGGAACAGCAACAGAGACAACTCTTACTCTAGGCTGCAGGGAGAGGTGTGGACTGTTTTCAAGCAGAAGTATGTTGCAAATCACAAGCCCCTATGTGTACCACTGTCATATGAGCTATGTTTTCTTTTTCTTTTTAATATAAAACAGGTGAATCTGATTTTAGTACTTAGCCCACACATAAAACAGTGCTGTTTCAAAGTTGTGAGATTTTCACATTTTCTTCCTTAGGAAGTATGTACTGTACACGCCACCACATCTCCATGTGCACAGGCCACAATGTCTGTACTCAGTAGCACACAGAAGTGGTGCAGGTCCATACAAAACTAGATGGTGATCAATAGGGTTCAAACTTCTGTTTTAATTTAAAATTTATAAAAGCAGATTTCAATGAGGAAAGGGAGAGAATTTCTATACATCCATGTTATTGTATACCTGAAAGGGAGGGTAACTCTTCTATACCAACTTTCTGGAAAAAATGGAGCTAGTAGGCCTGGCTCTAAATGCTCCAGAACTCAGGAAACACCTGTGATTTTGGTACCTACCTGTCAGAGGACCTGCAAAAATGACCTTATGGTTGCTTCACTCAAGAGGAAAAAGCCCACAGCACAATGCAGGTCAGAAGAGGGATGTACTGCACCCAGAGTACAGATGCTCCATGGGGAGCAAGTGCCAGTTCACACACTCTATAACACCACTGACCAGTACTGGAGCAGCTTACGATAAGCCCAGGGTCTGAACACATGTTTTTCAGCACAAAAGCTTTCCAGTTCCTTCCAAGTGTTAGCTACAAGGTCTAGTTTTAGGTCATGTGAAACCTAAAACTATGAAATGGAAAATTCCAAAAAACTCCAATCCCTAGTAACTTTTACTATAGTATAATTTTTCTACAGAGTAAATCTGTGTGTCTAATTTATAAACTAAACTTTATTTATATGTGTAGAAAAAAACTGTAGGATTCAGTACATCTGTTGTCTTAGTTTTTTTTCTCACTGCTGAGACAAAATACTCAACACACAAAGTAAAAGAAGGAAAAGTTTATTTAGCTCACAGTTTGTAGAGGTTTCAGTTCATAACAGTTCATGGCAATGGAAGAAACCAAAAACAAGAGCAAAAAAGGGAAGAGCAAGCCTCTTTTCCTCCCTTATATTGTAGGCAGGTGGAATACCAGTCCTGGGGTGGGTGTAGCACTCACACTCCCTATCCCAGCACTAGATAGTGAACCAATCATAAACTATAGATTCAGCAACCTCTAAAAAGTCTGCCCCCATCACCATTTTGTCAGACACCAAAACACAAACCATAACATTTGTAGTTTCAGGTATCCCTGGGGATCTGAGGACACATCCCTGTTGGTAAAAGAGGAGCTCCTGTCACCTGGTGTGTTCATAGACTTTATTCAAATAGGCTGACATGGACATGGCACTACTACTTTACTGTTCTATCATTATCTCTGACTCAGTAATCAGACCCTCATTTTGCAAGAAGACAGGAAAAAGCAATTTCCATCCTTCTTACTTTCTTACAGTCTATTTATTTATTTATTATTTGGTACAGGGTCTCACTATGCAGCTCAGCTTCGTAGTGATCCTCTTGTCTCAGCCTTCCCAGCGCTGAGATAACAGCACACCCAGTTTCAGTAGCTGGCATAGAGCAGAGGACACCATGGTATACAGTAACAGGGATTGAATCCTGGTCCTTGCACTTGCCACGCAGGCACTTAGACTGGTGAGCCTTCTTCCCAGCCCTCCATCCTATTTTCTATTTCTTATTATTAGGTAATTATTTTAATATATGCCCAGATCCTGTAAGAGAAAACAACTCCAACAGTGCAGGGGAGACATCATCTAGAAAATACACAAAGGAAGCCCCTCCCACGACACCTGATATCCCTGCCCATGGGGCCAGAAAGGTCCTGAGGGACCATCACTTCCCCATGCACCTGTCCCCATGTCTAATGGAAGCAGACACGAGCCATCCTTATTTTCTAAGGACCAAGAGGTTCAGACAACTCGATTGGGATGTCCTTTACCTGGATGAACCAAATACACTTCCTTCACTAAGTCCACAAAAATAAAAAAGGTGACAAATTCCTTGTCACTGTAAGTTTCTCAAGACATTTGTCCCCCCAAAAGATTTTTTTTGGAACAGGGTCCAGCTATGTAGTTCAGGCTGGCAGGATATGGTGGCACATGCCTATAATCCCAGCACTTGGGAGGTTGAGGTCAGCCTAAACTCTACAATGCCTTCAAACAAAGAAACAAAACTAATGAGAAAATAAAAAATGTTTCAAACTGTCTGGGTATATAGCCTGATAACCTCAGACCCAGAGAATTCTCAAGAGCTGGCACTTGTTTGGTTGCTTGGCTCAAATAATAATAATAATAATATATAACAATATTTATTATTATTATTATTATTATTATTATTATTATTATTATTATTAACCAGCAATTGAATTCAGTATCTTGCACTTGCCAGGCAGGCACTGTGCCACTGAGCTACACCCCTGGCCCTCAAATTAAATTTAAATACAAGAATTTGCCTTAAAAAAATACTTGGAAGAAAACCATGAGCAAACATAGTAAACCTTTTCTCTACAATTTTACAATACTCCATGTTCCACCCTGCTCCAACCCTTCCCAAAGCATGCCTCATGTGGCAGTGTCACCTCATCCTCCATCTCCACATACACACAGGACAGAGCCGCTGGCAGGTGTATTTCCAGGTGTGCACGGAGTCAGGTCTGCCTCAGCCCCACATGGACACATATGCCAACCATTTCCACAGACAATGACACCATGCAATACCAAACTGAAAACTCAAATAGAGATGTTATGCTCAAAGATTTGAACACTCAATATTGTGAAGATGCTGAATCTCTCTCTCCAAGTTAATCTATAGGTCAACAAACTCTAACCAAAATCCCAGCAGTTTTTTCTCTCTGGGGCTGGCCAAATAGCTCAGCGGATTAAAATGCCTGCAAGCAGGTGCAGGGGCCAAGGGTTCAATTCACAGGCCTGCTGTGCTGGTCTCCCCCCTGGGGCACACTGAGACAATTGAGACTGGGCATGGTGGCGCATATGTGTAATCCCAACTCTTAGGAGGCTGTAAACAGGAGGATCACTATGAGTCTGATCTAGTAGTGAGACCCTGAACACCCTGTAGACCTTTCCCTAAAATTACAAAAAAAGAAAAAAGAAACTACAAACTGATTCTAAAACCCACTAGGAAATACAAAGAGCCAAAAAGGCACTGAAGTAACCCTCAAGAATAAGCTGGGGAACTAATATCAGCAGACAGCATGATCTATAATCATTCCAAGATAAAAGGACAGTATGGTGTTGATCCAACAATGGACACAGTGCAGAAGAGGCTCACATACAGCTATCCTACAGGATTAATGACAACCACAACAGTAGAGCAGAGAAGAATCTTTGAAAATGGAGACCAAGTCTGTTAGATACCATCTGGGAAATAATGAACCCTACTTCACATCATACACACAAAAAACCAGCTATGGCGCTTGCCTAGCATGTGTGAAATACTGGATTCAATCTCCAGCACCACACAAGGGAGAGGAGAAAGGAGGGAAGGGGTGAGAAGAAGCAGGAAAGGGAGGGAGAAAACTACTTATATAGAGATCATATATGTCTGAAACATGAAGATAAAACAATGTTTGTAAATAAAGGCAGACATATACATAAAGAATTATAAAATAGAAGACTTCATTTTTTGTCTTGGTGGTATGTACAAAAAATTGAATCCAGAGTCTCATGCATGTTAGTCTAGTGTTCTACCGCTGGACTGCATTTCTAGTCCAAGACTTCTTAAATGGAACACAAAAATTCTAATCATAAAAGAAAAATGGCTAGACCATACTAAAATTAAAAACATCTGCTCTATGAAAACACCAGCAGGAAAGTAAAACAGTCCAGAGAGTAGGAAAAGGTATCTGTAATACATACCCATTAAAGAGCTCACATCTGAAACATATAGAATGCTACAAATCAGCAGAAAAAGAAAAACCATAGTGGGGCAGGGCACACCCCGTCAGGACCTACTTTTGCAGACAGTTGTTCTAGGGCACACATCCAGACCACACGTGTGGTCTGTGACTGCTTCTGCATCTCAGTAGCAAAGCTGAGCAGCTACCACAGAGACCACATGGCCTATAAGCAGAAACACTGACAAACTGTCTAGCAGCTGACAGAAATCTTCAGACCTCTAAAAGAAAACAGGCACTTTACAGAAGAGGAGCACTCATGAAAAGGTGCTCAGCCTTCAGGCACCCATGAAATGCTATTCTAGAGACTAAGCATGGGCTAGCAGGGAAAACAGGGACCCCACATGGATAGCAGGGGTAAAGCCCTGCTATCCCTTTATAGATGTTTGTAACTGCAAGAACAGTAGGCAATTTAAAGCTACAGGTATATACTCCCAGTGATCCACCATCCCACTCCCAGGGACAAGGTCCCAGGACATCTAGATGTTTATAGCAGTTATATTCTGAAAACTAAAAATAGGATCAGGGGGCTGGGAGATGGCTCAGTGGAATACGCGCTTCCCTGGCAAGTACAAGGGCTTGAGCTCAATCCCTGGTTGTGCTAAATACATACATACATACATACATACATACATACATACATACATACATACAGGGTCAGGCTGATAACTTGGTGGTTTAAGCAACTGCCTGGCAAACACAAGGACCAGTGTTTGATCCCGATACAACATGCCATGTTGGCCCTCATGCCAGGCTGGAAACCAAAACTGGGTGTGGTGGTGCATGCTTGTAATCCCAGCCCTGGGGAGGCTGAGTCTGAGCTACATAGTGAGGCCCTGTACCAAATAATTACTTAATTTAAAATACTTTTAAAAACCAACTAAAAACAGTAAGGTACCAAAAATGTCCTTTGACACTGTAGTAAAAAGTTATAGCATATTAATACAAGACAATACCATAATAAAAATAATAAATGATACACTACTATGCACAAAAATTAGAATGAATCTGATAGTCACACCACCAAGAGAAAGAAACCAGGTGCTAAAAGGAAACTTCTGTGTGCCTGCACTCATGTAAGATGGGAAACCAAGCAGGGCTTGTTACCCTGGGACCCCTGGTGCCTGAGGAGGCCCAAGGGCACCTTGGTGCAGATGTGATTTTCTTGGCCTGTGGCAGGCACATACTGTGTTCAGTGTGAAGAACCAGCTCACTATTTACTTATGCCATGGGCACTGAGACGCTTGTAGATGTGTTATAGACACTGGAGAGAAGTATCAAAAACTGTGAGGAGAAAGCTGAACAGGAATAAAAGAGAGAACACAAAATGAAAACACTTCTAAGCCTGCTAAGCATAGTTGTTTCCTGTGCAACTTGGGATAAGACTGAACATGACCCTCTTCCATTCACCACTTTACCAAACTCCCTGTAAGTCTTCAATACCAGGGTCAAACATAACCTGGGAAGAGACTGGACACTTGGTCTAGACAAGGTGCCATGAAGACATTCTCTGAATGTTGTATCCTCCAGCCCTGGGTTTAAGATCTGTGCTGACAAAATCCAGAAGATAGACTAAGTTAAAAATTTCCTCATCTTAGGGCTTGGGAGATACCTCAATAGCATAAATGCTTGCCTGGGAAGCGCAAGTTCCCAGGACCAAAAAAAAAAAAAAAAAAAAAAAAGATTTCCTCATTTTATAACCAGGGTCATCCATAATAAGGAAAACCAGTACTCTGTTTCATGGGCTGATTCTACCATTGCAGTCCACCCACCAGGGGAGCCTATGTACAGACCTGCCTGGAAGCAGCAGCAGTGCACCTTGGTCAGGCTCCTCCATGGTGTCCAGGCACTCAGAGGGCACAGCTGAGCCCTCTGCACTGTCGGCGTCCCCCTCAGGATGCAGTTCAGGGTGTACCAGGGTGCTGGTGTCCTCATCAGTGAAGGTCTCACACTCACTGTAGGTGCTCTCAGAGCCCATATATGCACTGTCTGTCACCTCAGTGGCCTACGGGAAAGAACCAACAGTTAGCTAGGGCAGCCATGAAGGCCATACTATGGAGGTGATGAGGCAGCAAAAGTCCCAGCAACATCTCCAAACAGAAGTATTAGTTTGTAAAACAGGATTCATGGGGGTATTTTTTTATTATATTTTGCTTTGTTGAGACAGGGTCTTGGTATATAGCCCAGGCCAGCCTCAAATCTGTGGTAATCCACCTACTTCACTCACCAAGGTGCTGGGAATACAGGCATGTACTACCACACCTAGCCCAACTATTTTTTTAAAATGTAAAACAGGCACAGGCCCAAGAGCAGACAGAAATACCTGGAGCCTTTTTTTTTTCTTTCTTGTTGTTTTGGTTTGGTTTTTTAGGTATCTGGTACAGGGACTCACTACACAGCTGACTCATAGTGATCCACCTGTTTCCAGACTCACCAGTGCCAGGATTACAGGTGTGTGCCACCACACCCAGTCTCTGTGGCTAGCTCAGCATGCCTAGGGTCCAGCATGGCACATGCCAGGGATCAAACCCTGGTTCCTGCAATTGCCTAAGCAGGTGCTCAGGTTGCTGAGCTATCTACATGGCCCCCCTAGAGTCATTTTTAAAGTCAGTTAAAGAAATCTAAAGGATATACTAAGCACCCCAATATTACAGTTACCAGCAGAGCCACTCCTGTGGCTTCTAGCATGAGAATTACTCATATCCACAAATTAACATCCAATCATTTAACAATGTACCTTTTTAAATTAAAAAGTCACCATCAATAACCCTTTATATGCTCAGAACAGTATTTTGAAATTTAAAGTTAAATCTAACCTCAACATAGTCACTAATCAGGAAGGCTTAGTGGTCCACGCCTATAATCCCAGCTGTCAGAGACTGAGGCAAAAGGATCACCATGAGCTCAGTGTCAGCCTGGGCTACATAGTGAATTCAAGACTCATCTGAAGTACACAGTAAGACTGTGTCTCAGAAAAATTTATTAATCAATTATCTACCTAAATTTGTTGATTAGGTAAATGTTTACCTGTCCAATTTGTTGTGTGTGTGTGTGTGTGTGTGTGTGTGTGTGTGTGTGTGTGTGTGTGTGTGTTTTGGTACAAGGTCTCACTATGCAGCCCATATTCATAGTGATTCTCCTGATTTCTGCCTCCCTAGTGCTGGGATTACAGGTGCGCGCCACCACACCCGGACTCCATTGAAGGCTCAGTGCACCCAATGGTGCACCATGCAGAACCAGGGATTTTGTTTTTACTTTATGTACCCAGCACCTACCACTGCCTGGCATATAGTGGACAGTAACATTTGTAGATCAAACAAATATAAAACTAAATCATTAGACTAGGGTCCAGGGACATAGATCAGAAGTGCAATGCCTGCCTGGCAAGTGTGAGGTCCTGAGTTCAATTCCCAGTACTGAGAAAAAAAAAATCAATTACTGTTTTCAATGTATGTTAGCATTCATTAAAATGAAGTTGCATGTTAGATGCTGCCCCATTTCATGTTGAGAAGATCTGAGGTTAATGATTTGCAAATAAAATTTTAGAAAAGTTGCCTTTTACACTCTGAGTCTGGAATCACTAAGAGCGTGAAGCACAGGGGCTGCCCAGAGGACTCCATAGGTGCGTCCAAGCCACTGAGCCTCATCTCAGGAGTCTTAGGGCTTGGCTATGTGCTGGATGGTAAGTTCCACCTCCATTTTTGTCTACTACTGAAAGTACATGACCTCAGACACATGACTCAACCCTGCAGCCTCTTCTATAAACTGGGCTATAGCAGGTATCCACCTTCAGGCATCAAGATGACACAGCCAGATGCTTTGCAAAGTACTAAAAATGAGACTGTGGGTTGCTGCCCTGTCTCTGGAGATGGAAACCATGCCATTGTTATAAAGCCAGAGTAAGACAGAGAGGACAAGCTGTATGTTCACTGCAGGTGTCCAGCTGGTCATCACGTTTCTCAGGGAAAATCCAATCTTTCCTAGAGTCTAATTCATAAAAGAAGTAATTCATAAAAACTAATCCATAAGATTGCTATCCACTTCAAAATCCAGAACCAGAATCACTAGGGTGGCAGATCCAATTTACTCACTACCAAGAATAATTCTTCTAGAATAAAGCCAACCAGGATCAGCACGTTATAACCCCACCAGCCTGGGCAAGGCCAGCTCAGCACAAACTGTTGGTGTTAGGTGAGAAGCTGCTAATCACCATGACAGAACTTATATTCACAGGGGATGTATACTGGCATATCAGTTATAAAATCATCCACAGGGCACTAGGGAAACTCCCGACAGCCTTCTAAGAAGTCTGATTATTAACAAAAATGAAGACCAGATTATGCTCTTCAGTATTTAGCTGAGAACTTCTAAAACATTGCTCATCACAAGGATGGCCCAACCATCCTCATGGGACCTACAACCAAGCACTCAATGCTTAACAAGGGAAACAGGGAACCTTTACCACTAGGTCTGATGTGGCCAACACTGGATTTGGCACCACTCTGCCAAAGACCCTGAGAGAGGTTTCCTATAAGCAACAGAATTTGACCTTTGAGTGAGACGTTCAAAGGAAATTTTTTTCCAGATTTTTTGTGGTGGCACTGGTGAAGACTGAGGTATGTGGGCCCCAAGCACAGTGGGCAAGTGCTCTCCCACTAAGCTACACCCCCAGTTTGAAGCAGGCTTTTTAAAAAAGTCAACTGTGCTTCCAACATGCATCAGGGCCACATGGACCTGGAGTTCCCAAGTGGCAGCTCAAGCGTTTGTTTTTTCAATCAGCAAACCAGTGCTTTCTCTCCCTCAAATGCAGTTTACACACTGCAAGTTTCTTCTCCAAAGAAGGGGAGGAAATCTGATGCTATAGTCAGCTCATATCACAGAGCTCTTGTCTTGCCCACATAGGTGGAGGCACAGAACTATAGTCCAGCCCTCCCTAAGGCTTAGTCTCGTGGTGCAATTACAGCTGCTGAATGGTAGGGCAAATGCACAACTCCGGGTCTCCATGCTCCCTGTGTGTGGAGCAGGGTGCCTGCCAAGCCCAGCACTCACATGCTCTATCTAGGCAGCTCATCTGCTCCATACCTCTCCCACCCCCATTTCTATACATCTCCAGATGTGATGCTGCATGTCTGTAATCACAGTACTCAGGAAGCTGAGGCAGGAGGGTTATCACATTCAAGGCCAGCCTGAGCTACACAGTAGGACCTTATCTCAAAACAAAGCCCATTATAAACACATCTTTTGAGGTTTTTTGGCTTTGGGGAGGGTATTGGAAACTGAACTCAGGACTGTGCACTTACCAGGCAGGCACTGTACCGCTGAACTATATCCCTGGTTATAGAAACACATCTTTTGCTTTATTGTTTTTAAGATAGGGTCTCACTGTGTAGTTCAGGCTGGCCTTGGGCTCACAGTGATTCTCCTGCCTCAAACTCCCTCCCAAGTTCTGGGATTATAGGGAGTGCGAGGACTGCAGTTGTGTGCCACAATGTCCAGCCAAGAAACACATCTTTTAAAAGACTGATCTGTGCATATTTTAAAATATTTTAAGATGATAAAATGAAATTATCCAAATATGTAGCTTTTAACACATTTTATCAATTCAGGATGCTGTATGTATTGTATCACTTTATAAAGCACACATCTACTTAAGAAATTGATTTTATTTCATATTTAATTCTACTATATTTTCCTTAACTTTTTTTTTCTTTTTTTTCTTTTTTCTTTTTTCTTTTATTTTTTTTTTCCAAACACAATTAGTGCAAAACTTTATTCTCTTTCCTTAACTTTAATTTAAAAATCTATGTATTTGTAAAGGAAACAATTTAACCTGAAGATACAATAAAATACTCCCTGGAGGACACTTAAGATTTTTAAAAATAATATCCACAATTAGCTACAAGTAATGACAAATAGTTTAAAGTGTTAGATGTAAAAATATGACAAAATAAAAAATAAGATTAATTATACTAAGCTGAGGGCCTAGGAGCTGGCTCAGTAGAATAAGTGCTTCCCTGGCAAGCACAAGGGCCTGAGTTCAATTCCCGATTCCGCAAAAAAAAAAGAAAGCTTAGCCGGGCGTGGTGGCGCACGCCTGTAATCCCAGCACTCTGGGAGGCTGAGGCAGGAGGATAGTTGTGAGTTCGAGACCAGCCTGAGCTACAAAGTGAGCTTAAGACCAGCCTGAACTGCATAGTGAGACCCTGTCTAAAAAAAAAAAAAAAAAAAAAAAAAAAAAAAATTATACTAAGCTGAAAAATAAATACCTTCTTTCACTTATACATTTCTCTGTAGAAGAATTATGTGCAAGCTTAGTTGCCAAAACCCTATTTTATAGCTCATATGAAAGCTGTCCACTTTGAATTACAAAGAATATGACTATGACTAAACTGGGGAGAAGAATGAAACCAAACATGTAACATTTTTAATGACTTCCACCTATATAATTTGTTAAAACTATGGAACACCAACAAATGAAATAATATTCACTTATAAAAAGAATCAGGAAATTGTTATGATATAAAAATCTCTAAAGATTATATTCTTTCATGAAAACAGTAAGGCACAGAAGAGAATATGCCATCTTTTGTGTAAGTTAGAAATAAAATTACTCATATTTTCTTATGTTTACATAAAGAAATACTAGAATATATATGAAACCAGCAAAATGGATACATATAGGCAAAAGATGAAGGTATTTTTATATTGTTTTTATTGTTTAACCTGGTGAATAATATTTTTTTTAAAGTCCCACTTGGTAAAAATAAAAAAAGTTAGAATAACATGATCGCTCCAAAAATACATAAAAATGCTTCAAATGAGAAACAAGTGGGAAGAATTGTTCCTGAGCCTCACTGTAAATTAGAAGAGGTGTGCTTTTATTACAAGATAGATGGGAGGTATTGAGCTATAAAATAAACTCTCAATGACTTGTAAATCTTCTACATTCTATATTCCTGTAACTCCTGTTTGGTGACATAAATGCTTCCAGTAACAGTAGAAAGAACATGGCACTAGGAATTAAGGCACAAGATTCTAAAGTTCCATTTCTGTTCTTAGCTGGCTGTATGATTTTATACAGTAACTTTCCAAAGCCTTTTCTCCCTGTCAGTAAAGGACATGCAGAAGTGATCTGTAGGGTACTAGGGTTTGTTTTATTTTTTGTACTGAGAACTGAATTCAGGGTCTTTGCACCAAATTACATTATAGGACCTTCTTCAACTTTTTTATTTTTCACAGGCTGCCTCCTCTTGCTTCAATTTTTATTTTGAGGTAGTGTCTCAACTTGCCCAGCTCTGACTTGAAGTTGTATTCTTCCTGCTTCAGACTCAAGAAGTGCTAGAATTATAAGGATGTGCCACTACACCAGGCTAGATTCTACTATTCTTAATTACTTACTAAGTATTTGGCTTTTCAAATCAAGACAGCTATCACTGCAGATATCCTGGGCCTCAGATTAAAGCTTTATATAGCTGGGGTATATCAGTAGTAGAGCACTTACCTGGCATGCAAACACAAGTTTTATAAACAGCTAAGGGTAAGGGAAAGAAATTTAAATTTTGAATGTATGAACTTGGTGGTAATCAACAAGAAGTACCAAGAAATGTGGAAGTTATTAAAAGCAATCAAGGAGGCTGGAAGCAGAGCTCAGTGGAATAGTACCTGGCATAGACCAGGCACTATGTTCAATCCACAGCACTGCAAATAAAAACAATCAATATGCAAGACAGATCAGAATTTTCTCTCTACTCTTAGAACACTTGACAGTTTTAAACAAAAGACTGAACGATGTAGATTAAACCTACATATGCTATCAACTTCTAAAATCTTTACCAATCAAATTAAAATGAACTCACAAGAAAACTAACATGCATCTTAGAAAACATTAGTGTGTTAAGGTTGTACTCACCAATTTAACACAGGATATCAAGTGGGCCTACCACTGCCCAGTAATACCCACTGTCCAGGTCATGGTGCCCTTTTTGCTTTGTTTTTTCTTTTTCTTTTTTCTTTCTTTCCTTCATAGACCAGGAATTGAATCCATAGCCTTTGCACTAAGCTACATCCCCAGGCCTTTAAAAAAACATGTTTGTTTTGAAACAAGATCTCAAAAAATTGTTCAGGCTAGGTGTGGTGGCATAGCCATAATCCCAGCACTTGGGAGGCTGGGACAGAAAGAATGATCCTTGTGAGTTTGGGGCCTCCTGGACTACATAGTGAGTTCAAAGTCAACTTGAATTACACAATGAGACCCTGTCTAAAAAAAAAAAAGTTGCCCAGACTGGGCTCAAATTTGAAATTATCCTGCCTCAGGTTCCCAAGACTGCTGGGATTACAGCTATATCCCACTATGCCAAAGTCATTTCCTCTAAAACAGTTTCACACACAGTTCACACTAGTGTCTCTTCTTACCCTCAGTACTCCTTGGGGGTGTCACAGGCCTGGCTCTGCACAGCAGCTCCAGGATGGGTCCACTGCTGGAAACGGCCAACCCACCCTATCTTGGTATAGACCAAGTCACTGGCTTCTCTTAACTGACAGCGTCATTACCTCCCCCATTTGCTAGTTGGACTGAGGTTTCTTCAAAACTGTGGCCTACCAGAAAGCACCTCAGCCTTAGAGAAAGTTTAACCTGCTTCTAGACATGCTCTACTACACCGTCCACTGGGAGGAAAAGCTGGTCAGGGAAAGAGAAGCAAAGTTCAGGAAATGTCCTTGATAGTTTTAACAAACAAAGCTCAAAACAGAGTGGCTTTTGTTTTATACTTTGTAACTTTCTGGTTTGTACAAGATACATTTTCCATCGTTTCACTAAGACAGCCTTTTCTCCCAGCCTAGCACATGAGGAGGAGGGGCACACACAGCAAACCATATTGCTCTGGCTCTGGCCTGCTCTCCAGAGCTTCAATTTGCCCCATATACTCACCTTTCCTCGTCCTCTGATTGTTTTTTTTTTTTTTTTTTAATGTATCAGTTATTTAATTAGGTTCTTAGTAAGAAATTTAGAACACTAATTTATGAGGATAAATTCCATTTGTCAAAGCAAAAATCAATCACAGGTAGCCCCAGAGCTGAGGAACACCTTTGATTTTTGCCAAAATCTATGAGTCCACTGCTTTCTTATCCACCTTGTGCTGTTTTGAAATCTGGTATCTCTCTTTCTTGGTGTCAAAGATCTCACCCTCCTGGGCCAGGGAGATGGCTCAGTGGAATAAGCGCTTCCTGGCAAGCGCAAGGGCCTGGGTCCAATCCCCGGTTCCGTCAAAAAAAAAAGATCTCACCCTCCTGTTGTCTGGGTTTCTGCAGCTTCCTCTTGAAGCAAGCATCAGTGAGGTGTTTGGAGATTTTTACTTTGCTGACATCAATTTTTGTAGAGGTAGCAATGTCAAACTTCTGGTGTGTTCTTCTTAGTAAGGCTGAGGCCCAGTCACAAGTAGTAAGTCACTGGCCAACTGCTTCAGAAAGACCACTCTCTTGCCTTTGTGACGCCTGGTGAGGATGATCAAGATGGTGCCAGGAGTGATGCTAGCTCAAGGTTTTCTCATATGCTGACTGAAGGGTTTCTTGCCATGGTTCAAGAGCTTTCGGGGCATATCTTCAGTCGGGTAGTATGTAGACATTTTTCAAAGCATAACTACCTGGGTACCTCCGTTCTTGTCCCCAACAACTGGTTTTGTAATCGTAGCAAGAACTTTCTCCTTTTTTTCCCTCAACCTCTTTGATTTAGCAGCTGTGTACTTTCTCTTGTACCAAGCCTTTCTGGAATACATAGCAGATCATGATTATCTAACAATTCCTCTAATCAGGGCAAGATTTTGGCTATAGTGGGGCTGCCATTTGTTGGGCATTTTTGCCTTCACTTTCCCCTTTTTTACCAGCACCACTGGCAGCAGCCTTCTTGGCTTCAGGTTTCTTCTCTTTAGTGTCTGGCTCCTCAGTTTTTTTTGCCTGCCATCTTGCAAGATGGGAAAGAGCTCTTAGATTCTTAAGAAAGCCTCTGGCTTTCTTAAACCAGCCTTCAGCTCTTCCCCATCTAACCTGAGACACATTAGCAACTGCTTCCTGTGACAAGTCATAAACTCCAAGAGTCCTCAGAGTGGTAGGAGTCAGGATATCCCTTGCAGGAAACTGCAGCTCACTGGTAATTAACCCCACATGAACCCCAGATCCACATAGCACCTGAAGTGTTCCCAGACAGAAAGAAGGGATCTGATCAAAAAAGTTTAAAAAAAAAAAAAAAAAAATGCCAGGTGTGGTGGCGTATGCCTGTAATCTCAGCACTCAGGAGGCTGAGGTAGGAGGACTGTTGTGAGTTCAAGACCAGCCTGAGCTACAAAGTGAGCTTAAGGCCAGCCTGAACTGCATAGTGAGACCCTGTCTCAAAAAGACCAAAAAAAGAAAAGAAAAGGAAGAAAGAAAAGATGAATGTATCTTTGAAAATTATTGGTGTATGGGCTCTGAGAAGGATTTTTTTCTTTTTTCTTTTTGCTGGCTCAGGCTGCTTTAAGGGTAGGTCTGGGAGCTGGGACCGCAGTCCCCTGGGCCTGACTGGATTTTCTCCAGCAGGCGCTTAAACAACTGAGCTTACCCATAGTCCCCCTGGGCTCTAAATATATCTGAATGTAATTTATGTTCTCCACTCACAGAAGTGTGTTAGATCTTTTAAGATTACATGATGTGTTCAGGCATGGTG
>PVKA01002762.1:0-106626 GCA_004027165.1 Ctenomys sociabilis
TGGTGATAGAGCTGGGTCAAGTTTTAGTTTTCGGCATGTAGAAAGCCATGTTTTCCAGCACCATTTGTTAAAGAGGCTATCTTTCTCCCAGTGAGCTTGTGTAGCCCCTTTGTCGAAGATAAGATGGCTGAGTGTTTTTGTGGATGCCTCTGCATATTCTAATCTATTCCACTGATCCTCAGGTCTATTTTGTTGCCAAACAACATTCTTTTTGACTTTTACAGGGACACAGATAAGTTTGCCTTGAGAGTTGGAGAGAACCTTAGATTTGCTTGAGCAACATGGGACAGTCACAATTTTGAGACTTTAGAGATAGAGTGAATGTATTTTGCAGCTGTGAAATGGACATGAACTTTTGGGGGCCAAAGGTAGAAAGCTATAGTTTAAAGCCCTCCCAAAAGTATATGTGCCAACTGTTTAAGCCCAGGCTCATGTTATTTGGAGGTGTTAGAACTTTAAGCAGCGGATGTGCTAGAAGATCCATACTGGAGCTGTGACCTATAGTGTGTGAGACCTTTCCCTTTCTCACCTTTGCATCCTGGCCGTGAAGTGTCTTACCCCACCACACACTTTCACAAAGTTGAGTAGCCTTGCCACAGGCCCAAAGCAAACAAAGTTAATGACCCTGGGCTAAAATCTCTGAAATTATAAAGCAAAATGTACCTTTTGTTTGTACGAGTTCACCTCAGGGGTTTTGTTATAGCAATGGAAATCTAACACAGTCAATAACTAAAACCACAAAAACCAGTTAAAGTGGGACTAATCAAAAATAAGGAAGATGTACATGAAAGATGCTCATATCCAATGCAGTGACAATTGAGGGACTTACACGGCAGAAAACAGGTAATTGTCCTTCCTTCCCTCATGGAATGATGCGGAAGTGTTGGAGAAGGGAGATAGTAGCGTAAGTGCTTCTGCACAGAATCATGCTTTAAATGGATCAATAGTACAAACACTGATGTATAAACCTAGATGACAATACCTCACTTTAAAACAAAGCTGTTTTAAACAGCTGCTTTGAAACAACAGCTGTGTTAACAGTTTATCAGTAGCAACAACAAAATGGTGCAAATAAAGAGAAAGATTAAGAAATGTCACAGACTAACAATGTCATACCAACTTAAGGCAATGTGTAAGCCTCATGTGTATTTTGATTCAATGCATTAACACTAAGAATGGTTATTAATAAACTAGAAAAAAATAAGCATGGATTGATAATTAGATGATACTAATGAATTATGAAACTTTTCTATGCCGAGGTTATTGAAGTTAGTTTTTCAAAGAAAGAATTATTCTAAAAACTAAGGATAGATATCTCTTGGATTTACTTCAAAACAATTTAGGAAAGGATAGAGAATAGGGAAAGGTCAAATAAATTTGGCTGCAATCTGATTATTATATAATTATTACAGCAAAACTAGATGATATGTGGAGTTCATTAGAGTACTCTCATTCCCTTAGATTACATTAGAAATTTTCAATAAGTCTATTATTGAATATTAGTTATAGTACTTATCTAAACTTATATACATAGTTTTCATCCAATAAGTATGAGATATAAATATTAAGTACAAAAACAGTATTTAAAACATAAAAGTACCATACAGAAGTTTTTCCATGGATTATTTCAGAAAATCACAACCTGCAGATTCTGAGAACATTTCCTACAAGCAGCACATCAATCTTCAGGGCTTCCCCAGCCACTCTGTCTGGGATCTCTCATTATTTATTTCCCTCAAATACTTGTGGCCACAGGCCAGGGACATGGCTCAGTTGAATAAGCACTTCCCTGGCAAGTGCAAGGGCCTGAGTTCAATTCCAGGTTCTACCAAAAAGAAAAGAAAAAGAATACCTGTGGCCAGAAAAGGGCATTCAGAAAGACAAAATGAGCCTAAGAGACACAGGGAACTGTTCACATTTTCCCTTTCTGTGAAGGACACCATGAGCTCTTGGCTCTGTGCACTGCTGCTCTGAATATAGCAAAAGGTCTCCTTATGCCCCAGGATCTTACTAACACAGATCACACACACCTCAGAAGATCCAGAGGATCTCAAGAGAGTCTCATTCATCTCTATGGAGCTCCAATTGATTTTTCTTATTGTAATACCTGATAAGAATGAATGTAAAAGATAAGTGATCCAAAGAAAAAATAAAGATTGGTAGTATAGCTCAGTAGTAAAGCTCTTACCTAACATGTGCAAGGCCTTTGGTTCATTCCCAGATCTGATATTGTTTTGTATACAAGAAAATCGGGAAATGCACTTGGCTAACCATAGGAAAACACTGGGCAGAGGTTGGTTGCAAACAAGTGCTGACAGTGGAGATCCCATGTCCCCACTGTGTTGTTACTTTTTCTTTATTGCTGGGACAAAATACCCAACACCGAGAATTGAAAAAGGAAAGGTTTATCTGCTTCATAGTTTGTGGAGGTTCAGTCCATTCTCAGCTGGCTCCAAGGCAGAGTGGCACATGGCAGAGGGAAGCAATTCATGCAAAACAGCAAGAACAAAAGGGAGTAGTGTGCATTCAGGCTGTCTGCCCCAGGCCAGGAGTAACACTCACACCAGTAACCCCAGCATTGGACCATGAATTAATCACAAACTCTAGAAGCCCACACAATGACTGCATAGGCTTTGGGGGAACAAGTAGACACAAACCATAACACCCAGCAATAAAAATACATGTCAAATTTGTGGTGCAACTTCATAAAATCTCATTTCAGAGACTAGTGTGTAATTCTGTGGCACAAATTTCCTCACAGAAATGACCTGTGCCTACCATGGCATGAGATGGTGGGGCCACAACTGTCTGGACCTAACACACACATGCCTGCTTGCATTCACAGGCTTAGTTGTCAGTTCTGTAGGATGCATATGAACTCATACTCAGTATTTAGCTTTTAGAAGTGGCAAGAGATAAACATGTTTACCTGTTATATTCTTTCCCCCAAAGAGGCCCTGATTTCCAGGCAGAAAAGTTCCAGAGACAAGGGAAAGGTAAGCTCCAATTTAGGCTAATTTATTCAACCAGCTGTTAAGATATTCTTTTTCAATGATGCTTGTCATTTACCTGTATTGGTTTTGGTTTTTAGTATTCAAAACACTCAAATGCCTGCATTCATATGCATTTCCAGAAGTTTTTAGAGGTGTCTTGGGATTTCTCTAAGCCCAGAGATTTGAAATTCTAAAGGTCAAGAAGTATATCATTGTGTACTTAAACAGGTGACACTGCATGAGGCAAAAGTGAAATATTGATTTTGCATATCACAAATGCATATTATGTATGATGATGCTGCGAAGTATGGAACTGAATTCCAGTTCAAGTAGTCCCAGCCTGTCTACTCACAGACTATTTAACATTAAAAAATTACTTTTTTTTTCAGCTTCTGTAAAATAAGGGAGGTAGATGAAGTAACTATTAATGACCATTCAGATTTCCTGATAAATTATTACCTTAATACCACTGTTCACTTTACAACTCTTTGGTTTTCTCTGGGATAAGAATTTGGCACATGACAATAAGCCTCCAATGTATCGCCTCCAGCCTGCACTCCCCTAAGCTATTCCATACATTAGAAACTTGACCTGGAAGGGGGCCACTTGCACAGGACTTTTACTTCCTGAGGGAAGGTCCATCTGGGACGTCAAATTACAGATCAGTCGTTGCTTAATGAATTTCAGATTGGAGCATATGGCAATGAGTTTCCAAAGACTACTTTTCTTCAAACCACAACAGCTTGTTAGACTACAGCCATTACAGAAATATAGCAGTTTAGATACTCAACATTAATTGTAAGAATCACAAATTTCTCTCTCCTGAGAATGATGGGGGAAAAAAATTTAAGTCCCCCTTTTTTTTTTAACTGTAGGGAAAGATCTCTACATTTTATGTTCTTAATTGAGAAAGACCCCTGTAATGTAAGACAGATTAACAAGGGGAAGGGCCAGCCAGATAGTTCAGCGGACTAAAGCTCCTGCTTAGGCAGGCGCAGAGACCAGAGCTCGAAGCCTGGCACCACATACCATGCGGGCCCTTCCCCCCGGGGTGCACTGAGATGGAGACTGAGACTAGGTGTGGTTGAGCACACCTGTAATCCCAGCACTTGGGAGGCTGAAAACAGGAGGATCACTGTGAGTATAGTCTGTATAGTGAGAACCTGTATCAAATACAATAAATAAATAGGAATAGGAAAAAAAAAAATACATAGAAAAGAAGGGTAAACTTTGTTATCCAAACTTAAAACAGTGCCTTCCCCATCAATAAGAGTAATGATTTGCTTTTCCTTACTCAGATCAGAAGAGAGAGATACCTTTGCAAATGGTGGCTTCTTTCCTAGATGTTAATTTCCTTTATAATTTATGTGTTTTCTGAGCTTCTACAGCATCTGTAGTTTCTCAAACTAATCACTCAAAGTAATCTCTATGCCAAAGAGGTGTATTTTGGGGTGGCATATGCTGATCTCATGGAGCAGTCGATTTGTGTTTCTGGAAAATCTGCTGAAGGTCTGACCAAGCCCAGCCACTGACTCCAAAAGACTCAACAAGAAACGTCATGTAATGAAAGCTGGTGCTGAATTTTTCTTAGTGAGTCCCTGCCAAGAAGAATAGAGAAGACTTATGACCTGCGATGTGTCTTTAAGACTTGAACAATAGCTTTGGGATTTCATATCAAAGGGACAAAGGCAGGGGTCCAGGGAATTTGCACAGCTGTGACCCTGGTCAGGCCCTGGTCTTGCTGATAACCATCCTGGGATCATTGTTTCAGTCTTGTTGGTGCCAAGGGAATTTTCACTTGGAGGTATGGGTAGTTTTGATTTCCCCTCCAAGATGTTTATCTACTAGACCTTAAAATTTAAGGTGAATGAGGAAAAAGATGTAGTGGTATTTTCAGGTTTCAAAATAATGTTTACATATTTTTTTAATTCAGGCTCAAAAAAATTTTGTGAGACAATGATAACCCTTATTTTACAAATGAGAACACTGAGACTGCATTGCCAGTACCGGGCAGTGTCAACAATGAAATGTAGGTCTTCTAGCTCCAAGTCCAATAACACTGTAAATCATTTGCCCCATAAGTAGTGATCTTTCCATGAAGAAAGCCTTAAAAATCACTTTCAGACTTGATGCCAGTCCAAATGTTGTAGGTACTTGAATTCAGCAAAATACCCCAATACAGTCCAATAGTCCATAATAGTAGTGAGTTACCAGCACAACTGGTAATTGTCTGAAGTTGCTAACTTGAGCCTTTTACAGATCAGCTTATTAATATAGCTTTGCTTTTTATACCTCGTGGTTATACTTTTCTACTGGATGGTTAAGAACAAGTTAGGGCCAGGGAAATGGCTCAGTGGAATAAGTGCTTCCCTGGCAAGCACAAGAAAGGGCTTGAATTCAATCCTTGGTTCCACCAAAAAAAAAAAAAAAAAAAAAAGAAGAATTTGACTGAATTTTCTAGAAGGATTTGTTCTAATAGTGTTTGTAAACAGGATATCATGTCTGCATCTTGTACAGTGAATAGCCACTAAGACAACAATATGCAACGTATTAATTATCAAAACTGACCTACTAATTTGATTTGAAACTGTTTCATTGCTATTTGTTTCTCAATAAAATTATGGGGCAAAAAAAGAAATGCTATAGAGGAAACACTACAATAGCTGCCTTTTTCCTCCTGTATTTTTTAGGGAAGGGTCTACAGGGTGTTCAGGTCTCACTACTAGATCGAACTCATAGTGATTCTCATGTTTACAGCCTCCAAAGTGCTAGGATTACAGGCAGGCACCACCAAGCCCAGTCGCAATTGCCATCTCAGTGCACCCCAGGGATGGGGCCAGCATGGCAGGCCCAGGGATGTAAGTTGCCTTTTGCCTGAAATTATGTTACTATTATTTTTCTATTTTACGACTTCTTACATATAACACTTTTACTACCAAGTCAATAGACATAGTGACCACAATCTAAATAAATACTATACTGATAATTCTTTTTGTTTTTTACTCTTAATAAACACTTCTGTGATTAACACAAAAAAAGACCAAATTAAAGCAAGATCCTTTAAAGACTTTTCCAAATATAGCTTCTCTAACAGCAATGGAAAACCCATCTCTGACAAAACAAAACAAAAAAGGGGGGTATAAATAAAAGACCATTTTGTAGTGAAAAATATATAGATTTATGTATGTACAAGACAGGATGGATATACAGCTTTCTTCAATGAGAAGAAAGGTTTGTACTAATAGTGTTTAAACAAGATATCATGTCTACATGGTGTCCTCTGAATACTACAAAGGCAACAACAGGCAACATATTAATTATTGTAACAGTCCTACTAACCTGTTTTGAAACAGTTCATTGCTATTTTATCTTTTTTTCATTAAAATGAATAAAAATTTAGAAAAAAACCACTTTCAGTACTCAACAAAGCAAAACAGTGGCATACTTCTCAACAGAGCTCTTCAAAGTCAGAATGTGAGGTCTCTCCTTCATGGAATGAACAAGAAAGAGAAGCAACACCTGCTTTTCTTGGAGAGATGCTGGTTACATCTCAGATGTCTATATGGCAAGAAAGAAGCTTCACTGAATATGGAAAGCAACTATAGCAATTTGATAAAATAACAGTTTTAAAAGATTCACTTGGATCTAGCAATCTAGTGACCCATAAAGTAAAAAAAAAAAAAAATCTCTAAAGTGAACTTGAAAAACAATACCGCAAAAACTAGGCTGCAAAAATTATTTGAGATTTTTTGTTATATAGGTCTTGCTTTATCTCGGTCTTAACCATTCAGCAGAAAAGTATAAAAATGAGGTATAAAAAGTAAATCCACTTTAATATGCTGAGCTATAAAAGGCTCAAGTCAAAAAATTCTGACATTGTCAGTTCTGCAGATAACCAACTACTATTATGGACTATTGGACTATTTGGGGTATTTTGCTGAATTCAATATAATATTGCACCGACAATATTTTATTGGCAATGGAATACCCATCTCTGACAAAACTAAACAAAAAAGGTGCCATAAATGGAGGACCATTTATATATATATATATATATATAAATATATATATATATATATTAGGATAGATATACAGCTACTTTCTCTTAGTTCAATGAAAACAAAAATTTGTACTAATAGTGTTAGGCAATATATCATGTCTGCGTCTTGTGCTATGAATACTATAAAAACAACAACATATAATGTACTAATTATTGTAACTGCCTACCAACTTATTTTGAAACTGTTTCATTATTTCTTTCTCAATAAAATTAATTTAAAAAATTCTTTGACACATGTTAAAGACTATCACATATGAGCATTCCACATTCAGCCAGATTACAGTAAACCTGAAATACACATTGATGCTTGGGAAAGAAGTCATCATTGATTACAACATGAGATGGTAAATGTATCTAGTCAGCTTCCCACACAGTACTCAACATGCAGAGTTGAAAGCAAGAAAAAGCTGGGCATAGTGGCACACACCTGTAATCCCAGCACTCTGGAGGCTGGGGCAGGTGAACCACCTTGAGTTCAAGGCTAGCTTGGGCTACATAGTGAATTCAGTGCTAACCTTTACTACATAGTGAGACCCTATCTCTAATTAATTAGTTAATTAATTAATTAATTAAAGGAAGATAGGTTTAATCTAGCTCATGGTTTTAGGATATTCAGTACATGGCCAACAGGCTCTAAGGCATGAATATCATGGCAGAATGATGTGGAAGAACACAGATTTGGTTCATGGAAGCTGGGCAACAGAGCAGAGGAGCAGCAGAGCAGAAGGGGTGAAAGCCTTGATAGTGCACCCAGGGTCAGAATCAACAACCAAAATAAGAACATGGGTTAGTAGAACAGTGCAGCTCGGGGAATGGGAATCTAAGCACGTGGACGGAGACCTAGGAAAGCTACCTGGAGCAGGATGTTGGAGCCTAGAAGAGTGAGTGGGCACTCTCATGAAAGCCAGAACCCACGCAGCACAAGGGAGCCTCCACACAAAATTAAGATCAGAGCAGCAATAAAGCTTCTTATAGGTGGTAGGTGGGGTACTTAAATTTTATATGTACTTTTTTCAGTATGATTCACTCCAGGCTTATCATTATCAGAAAAAAGAGCTGCAAGTTTTACAGTGAGAAAAAATACAATGAGATCAATGGAGGTGGTTGAAACTGGAGGAACTAGCATGAATTCATGAATTTCAATAGATATAAATATACTGCATATATGATAAGTAAATATATGAATGTGCATGTGCCTATGATCATATATTCCTCAGCTCCTGTCCTCTGAGGCAGTTTGAGGTCTGTCATCTACCAGCACCAGGGAGCATATTTAGCATCCCATATCTTGATTTCTAGATACTACTTTCACTCCTTAGCAAGAGGTCAATTTCAGAAAGGACTAAGAAATGTAAAATATGAGTCCAGAATGTTTTATTACATGGGAAAGTCAGGAAATACTCAAAAAATAATGGACACACAACAATAGATAAAGAAACAAGTGAATTAAATTCCTCAGCAACAATTAGAGCGTTAATATGACTAACAATGATAGTGGATTTGATTCCATTAAATAAAATGGTAGGCCACAAGTTTATAAGGATATAAACAAATAAGTTAATAACAAGTCTGAAGAGAAATGAGATGATTGTATAGTTTTAAAGTACTTCTTTATAAAACATTCATGTTTTACTGAGGAGAAAGGGTAAACTTCACCACAAAGAAACATGGCAGATGCCAGCTTAGCCCACTTATTAATTACAGTTAATTACACTAAATTATTACTGTTAGTGATTAAATAAGTCACAACTGTGTACCACAGACAGGATATAATAAAAAGAAAGCAGCATCACTTCTGTGATGTTCCTACCAAACACAAATGCCTTTAATCATGATATAAAATTTAGCATCAATTTGTGAAATTCAAAAAAAATTATGAAATTCGAAGAAAAATGGAAGACCTTCTTAAACCTACAGAAGTTGAGAGGCACGGCAACAATGTACAACACATGATTATGAATTGAATCTTTCTATTCTAAAGGACATAATTTGGACAGCTGGTAAACTTGGAGTAATATACCATAATTAATTCCCTTACTTCAGTGCTATATCTTGTTTTTGTGTCAAGATGCCATCATTAGTAATCGAGTGTTCTGGGGCCACTGAGGATGATGCAATGAATTTCCTTGCAAATGGACAGAGAACAAACTTTCCTTGTACTTTTCCCCCCAACTCCCTGTAGTTTTATGATTGCCTCACTCATTTGTCTAGATGTACTAAGGATTGCACCATGGTTTCATATATGCTACATAGACACTGCCACTCTGCCACTGAGTCACATCCTTGACTCTTAACATACATGAATTTAACTCATTAAATAAAACAAATAGCTAGAGCTTGCAAGAGAGCCATATGTTAAACTATGAACATATTCTAATCCTTATGTAAAGCTTGGATGAAAGCAAACTGGTTATCACATAAGAAATAACAAATAGAATGGAGAGGAATTTGACAATTTAAATTTGATTCAGTTATTATCCATCCCCCAGTCACACTCAGACAAAAACTGAGGAAATCATTCATAGACTTCAATTATAGTTAGCTTTATAGAACAGCAAAATTAAATCTGTTCAATCCCCCCTTCACGGGTGTTTCCATATCAATATCATCTGACACAAACTGGTCCCACTTCAGATCAATAAAATTACATAAATTCATGTCTGAACCAAATACTATCCTTTTCCTCTGTACAGTGAGATTTAAAGGTGTATAAACCTTTAAAAATATGTAATTGATTTAATAATTAAATTTCACTGGCAACAGTTGTCTCATTATACAAGTGACTGATAATTGGTAAAAATAAAGTTGCAGATTGTCTTTCCAGCTTGCCAAGTCTGAGAAAGATGTTCCAAAATGGTGTTTCCTCCTCCAAATAGTCCTGATTATACTAATGTTATTTCAGTCCATATGTGATCATTGTTCACCATTTTTTCAATTGCTTTTTTTATTCCCAGCAATTACAGTTATCTAGCACATGTCCTTCTGTTAAGAAGAGGCAATGTTGTATAGTGAAAAAAAGACTGGACTAGAGTTAGGATCTGGCTCTGTCACAATTTCTGTCTTTGAATATAAACACTTAGCTTCAGTACATCTCAGTTTCCACTTACATATAATTAAGGTGCAATGCAAAACAATTCCTAATAATCAAGTGAACTTATCCTTTTCATTTGCAATCTGTTATGGCTTGTATCCAGATGCCCCCCTGAAAAGTCTCATGTACTCATTGGTGGAGCTTTTGAGAAGCAGCTGGATATAGAGGGTGCAATTCTGGATTAAGGTTGTATGATAACTAAATAAGTGCACCCATCGCCTTAGGGTAGTAATAGGCATGAATGAGAAGGGCCCACTCGGGGTGTGGGATGCACCAATCTGTGCACTTGTAGCCAGGGTGGAATACAGTGAGAAAAAGAGAAGGAAGACTCTGCTGCCTTCTTCCTACCCCTGCCATGGACTGTCTCTATTCTACCTTATTCTTCTGCCATGCTGTCTTTCCATTAAGCCAACCAACAATGGACTAAATCCTCACAAACTCTGAGCTAAATAAGCCTTTCCACCCCCTAACTTTGGGAGTAGGGCAATTTGTCTCCACAATGAGAAAAGCACCTAAGGCACGACCCAATCACGGTCTTAATTTTCAAATTTCAAATAACCAACTTTAATTTCCTTTCACTTCTTCATACGGCCTACCACAGTTTTTATTAACTCATAAATCTGCCAACAAATGATCAAAATGTCACCTCAAATTTTTAGAAACCCTCTATAAAACGATGCAAAAATTATCTATTACAAACACAGATCATCTTTTTTGGGCATCAATACATGATTTTAGCATCATGCTTGCTTAGAAAATTCTTTAGTAACAGTGATAATAGTCTGCCAAATTTCAACCTTCTCTGCATTTGTTTTCAAATATATACCCCTGAGGACCATCCCCAGTAAAATGAATCATGTTAACAACTCAAGCTATTTATAGAATATCAGCAAAGTGAAATGTATTGAAATTTATGTATTATAGAAGAAATGAATAGAATCTATGAAATATAGACTTTATACAGGTTATATATTTATAACTTTAAAATGTTCCTAAATTATTTTAATTATTAAGGCTTTTAGAAGTTAACAAGTTAAATGTAAGTTTTGATTTAGAATAAATGAGCTACAAATTGAGCTATAACTATTTGAATTTTTAATATTTTTCAGCATATGTAATTGATGCCCATTGTTTAATCATGTTATTTTCCTGAAAATATAAGATTTTAACAGTGTAGTGCAATGGAAAGAAGGTTGTCAAGTAATCAAATTGGTTGCTCATAAGTAAACTTTCTCAGGGACAGACTATTAAAAATCAAGAACTCTTCAGCAGTGACAGTATTTAAAATCTGGGTAAAAAGTTCAGTGATATAATTTTTTAAAAAACCAATGACTCACCAATTCCAAAGGTCTCTAGGGGCATCATGTGGACACAAGCACAGACTTGCTTGTAGAAATTCAGTGATAGAATTTATATGAAGAATTTATCTGAACATCTAATTAAGGCATGTTATTGTGAAAGATGTTCTCAAATAATATATTTTATAAGAAGGGAGACACTAAGCCGGGCGTGGTGGCGCATGCCTGTAATCCCAGCACTCAGGAGGCTGAGGCAGGAGGATTGTTGTGAATTCGAGACCAGCCTGAGCTACAAAGTGAGCTTAAGGCCAGCCTGAACTGCATAGTGAGACCCTGTCTCAAAAAGACAAAAAAAAAAAAAAAAAAAAAAAAAAAAAAAAAAAAAAAAAGAAGGGAGACACTTATGGAAATTTAAAGACTTGGTTTCTAATTTCCGAATTTTATCTATATGTTTCCATAGATAAATAAAAAACATAAAAGTCAGATAAAAGATCCTCAAAACACTCTTTCATTAGCAAATAAGAGAACCCTCATAAATAATTTTCATTAAAGTACTTGGGAAATTTGTGCCTATAAATTCCTCTGAAGATATAATCAAAATATTAATCAATATGTAATAAGCCAATTAGTGCAACAGAAAGAACTCCTGTCGTGTACTTACTAGAATCTAAGCTGTTGTACGTGGCCAAACTAACAATAAATTTAATTTTTAACCCCCCAAAGTTGTAACAAAGCAGATGAAATAATAAGGTATTTATAATTAATGGTCACTATGGTTACTGAAATAACATGGGTTGGGGACAGGTAAGAAGAAATAAATCAAGATACT
Source organism: Ctenomys sociabilis (assembly GCA_004027165.1). NCBI lineage: Eukaryota > Metazoa > Chordata > Mammalia > Rodentia > Ctenomyidae > Ctenomys > Ctenomys sociabilis. Next base: position 12,272 of record PVKA01002762.1, read on the forward strand.
GCACTCTCAATTGGAAGGCATCATCCAATCTCTCACACATGGGAGTTTCTGTGCTTCAGAATCTTTTTTTTTTTTTTTTTTTGTCTTTTTGAGACAGGGTCTTACTATGCAGTTCAGGCTGTCCTTAAGCTCACTTTGTAGCTCAGGTTGGACTCGATTCAGAATCTTGATGAGTTTTACAACTTGTATATTAATACTAAGCAAAGGAATCATAGAGACATAAGTAGCATTTTTTCATGGAAAACAAGATACAGAATATTTAATTTAAAATATTCAGACATTAAGTTATAACTATGGAGGATGGGATTTTTGTTTGTTTTTGTTTTTTTCTAAAAAAAGATTCATTTTTCCTATGACAGTTCTGAACTATGAACTAACTGAATAGTTTTTAAAAATCAGGTAACACTAGGCCATTTTAAAATATTTGAAATCCCTAGGAAATATAAATGCAGACAGAGCCTATAAATGATTGAAATTATGTGAGAAAAGTGAAGAAAGAAAGCCAGAAAGAGCAGACGCAGCAGAGCTCACTCAAGAGCCCATCCTTGCCTTTCTGTGTCTGTAACCGCAGCAACCAGCACAAGACTCGGTGCATAACGGGTGCTCACTAAATGTTGGTTGAATCAATAAATGAATGAACTTCTATCTCAAATGTCTAGTTCTTTTCTTTTGAAAAATCAGAGCAGAGCTTCTGGTCCAGAGTCTGCCTCGGCATATGTCATTTCTTTGCATGCTCACCCTTGAGACGTGGGATTCTCTGGACTTAGGCAGTCTCCTCTGAAACATACTAAGCATCTAAGCACTAAATGATGGAGGAGACTTGCTGTCTTTCCTTCAATCAATTGTGGTAAAATACTACTGTTTAATTTTCCTCATCCTTTGGGAACCCAATTTAAAATATTTGCAATCTTTGTCCTCTCCAGGCCAACAGATTTTAGTTCACACTCAATAAAATGTGTTAAAGACTCTGGTTTTGCATGATTCATAATGCTAATGAATTCTTCAGTCCCATTATCACATATCGTTCTGTAAATGTCAAACAGTGTAGCTGACAAGGTCATGTCCATTAAATGTGAGCTCATGGACATGAATCATTTGTGTCAACAGGAGGCATCTATGGCTGACCTTTGACTCCATTTCTTTTCTTGTATATCAATGGATGTACACAATTCTCACATTATTTGCCATTATATGTCAATATTTCCAAACATTTATGCACATTGTTATATTTAATCTATCCCCTTCACTGCTTCATAAATGAATGGCTTTTTCTAAAACTGATTTATATCACTTTATTTTAACATTTTTCAGTATCTGTTCTCATTTGAAACTTCTGTGGTTTGAGTGTTCTCTTCATTTAATTGTGTTTGTGGCACTGGGAAGAGGGACAACCATGGAAGACTGAATGAAGAAGGGGGTAGTGCCATTGCTACAAGAATGGGTTCTGATAAACATGAGTGTCTCCCCTCTTGCTCTGAGATGCAGAAGCACAAAGCCCTCACTGGGGCCCAGCACCAGGCTCTTGGGACATTTCAGCTTCCAGTCATGAGCAAATAAACTCTTAATCATTATAAATCTCCCAGAGCAGGGTATTCTTCCGTGACAGCAAGGAATGGACTAAGACAAGAACTAGTGGAGATTTTGACCTACCCTGTTATCCAGGGTAGTCCAGAGGTTTATTGTACCACAAAGAGTCTTATATAAATGGTTTATTGGGGGAGTATTTCAGGAAAAAAAAAAAAACATGTAGAAACAGGAGAGGAGCAGAGGAAGTGAAGTGGAGATAAGACTTTAGCTGAGATCTAGCTCTGGTGTGATCTCCACAGAAAGTTCTCGAAGGAGTGAAAAAAAGGAGCAGGACTTCCACAAGCTGCCAACTGTGGCTGGAAAAATGTGTAACTCTTGGTGAGGTGACTCCCAATACTGAAAAGTACTATCCTGGGGATGGCATGGCTGGGAGTTTGCAGCCTTGCACATGTATGGTTTCTGGGAAGTGGGTGCACACGTGTGCTGGAGGGTTTTTTTAAGGCTTAATTGTTCAAAAACAAGAGCAGTAGAATTTCCTACAGATTCATAATATAGTTACACTGATATCATTTTATTATATATGTAAACTTATTTATATACATATATGAATATAAATAAATTTTATATACATGCATTAATCATAGTCAATATGTAAGATACATTGCAGAGCAATAAAACTGCAGACATTTTGGTATCCACAACAAACAAGCAAAGAACTATGAAAACTGAACACTTAACTTGTCCTTGTCACAAAAACTTCCACTCGAAGCCCTGCTTTATCCCATGAATTCAGTTCTAGAAATCACATTCCATCAACAACAAACCCAGGTTTTCCATATCTACAGAAAAGATTTTGAGGATATTGTAACTCTGCATATTTTATATTACAGTGGTGGTCATTAACCCAAATCACGTACTGTGTAAATCAGAAGTAAATATTCCAGCACAGGTAGAAGTTACCTTGTCACTATTATGTGATCTTAGAGAAAATTGGAAAGATAGACTTTTAGCTATTTAATTTAAATCTGTTCCATTTGTATATTCTATGTTGCTTACATCAACATTAAATCTATCTGTCCATGACCATTAAAGATGCAAGAGAATTTTTCAAGTAAAGGCGAGAATCAGAAACAGCCTTATCTTTTCACCTCTTGCATCCAGCTTTGATTTAGGCAGTCACTCAGGAACAATGCACATGAAGCCAGTCCTTGGTCGCATTGTCTCTTTGCAGGTATATGAATAGACAGTAAGAGCAAAGGCTCTGAAGGCTGCACACTCCGGGTTGTTGTCCTGGGACTGTAGCTCCTTGGTAGCATATTTGCTTAGTATGAGTCAAGCCCTTGGTTTGATCTCCAGGATCACAGAACAAACAAACAGAAGGATAAAAGGTTGCTATGCTCCTGGGAATATCATCCTCTTGTTTGCTTCTATTGTGGCTGCCATGAGCTCAGGCAGTAAATGCAAGATGCCTCACTTTGCTAGAGGAGAGGAGCCTGCAAGTACTGACGATATTCATCTACAAATAAAGTGTGGCACATACTCCATGAGTTTAATGACCTGAAAAGAACCAGATTTTACCGTAGTACCTAGGAGTCACAGTATCTGCAAAGAAACACATACTATTGGACAGCCACACTGGCTCATAATAGGAACAATCACAACCTTATGAGCACAGCAAATGTCCCAAAACAACTATTTGGGAGGAGCTGCGGTTACACAGAAGGTGTGCCCTCTCTGTGAATCATGAAGGGTGGTGTTCAGAAGGATAAGTGTCGACTTGAACTTGGGGTTTGCGATAGGTGTGGGTGGGTTGGCAGAACTAGAATCCAGTGTCCAGCCAATTGGAAATCCTTTTATTTTCTTTTTTAAATTCTTCACTTTGATCCATTTAATCTGGAGTCTAACATATTATTCTCTATCTCCTTTATTATGTGGAGTCTTTCCTGCGCGAGTCTTAGCTGTATCTGGAACAAGTAAGGTCTCATCCACTTTTAACAATAAATAAATATTTAGCAAATAATTTTGGGAAATGTTTGAGGGATCTGGGAGTAGAATCACTAAGTCTGGATCTTATAAGGGAAAGGTTAATTGAGCAAAGCCCCAAACCACTCCTAGACTTGTACCCAACAGGAGTTGTTTTTAAACTCCATCCAAAAGCTTGTGCACAATTACTGAAAGAAGTATCAATTATAATATCCAAAAGGTGGAAACAACTCAAATGTTCATAAATTGACAAATACTAGGCTTTTATTGTACAATGGAAATGCTACTATTCTCCTGTGGAAAGGAATGGCATCCTAATGTGCTTTACACTGAAAACATTAAACTAATGAAAGAAGCCAATCACAAAAGAACACACAATCTAGGAATCTGCTTATATGGAAATGTCTGAACAGTAACATGTAGAGACAGACAGTAGAATACTAGTTGCTTTGAGCTAAAAGGATGACAATGCTGGAGGATGACAAAGCGATTTTCATTGCCAGAGATGATGAAAATATTCTAAAATTGACAATATTGATGATTGCATTAAGTGATCAAGTACATGGTAAATATTTACATGTTTAAAGTTTATTTCAGTGGAAGACAAATTGCCATTTATCCCCCTCAAGATATTCAAAATATGCCCCTTACTTCAAACACATTTATCTCCCCTCGGCAATGTGCCTTTTACTATAATAAGTTTTCCTGATTTAAATATTCATTGTATTTTTCAATCAGTCCTTATATTTGTAAACACACTTAAAACTATGGAAATGTATAGATGTATACTTCATGTAGGTGAATCCTATGGCATGTGAAATATGTTACTAAAGTTGCAAGAGATGGAGAAAGAGAGGGGACAGAAGAGAGACCACTGAGACCCCTCAGGTTGCCTTCGAGAATTTCCAAGTAGGTTAACAAGAACCATGTGAGGCATTGGTGGCAGGTGTCCCAGCCTAGGACTCATTTCTCCCTTGCCTATTTCTAAATTTACCAAGATTCAGTCTGGTCTGGCCATCTCTACTACTGGGATCTCATCTTTGGTCTTTGTTGTGGTTCAATAACCAACTGAGGCAAATCAAAAGTTCTTTTCCAAGCCAAGTTCAAATTTTTAGCAATGAACATACATTTGTTTTATTGAATGCTCATTATGAGAGCTGACACACCCAGTTTAACACATCTATGGTCTGTTCATGATTCATGTCCTCTAGTGTAGTGGATAGAGATTCATAAAGCTAGCACAAGAGATGGCAGGAGAGGAGAAAACAGGGAGAAAGGAGGAGCAAAAATAATTAACAGGTGATATTATTTGTATTAACTGCCCATGACAAATGCATTACATACTACAACCAGACAGGGTAGTGCAAACCTGTAATTTTATTACTTGGAAGGCTGAGGCAAGAGCAGCACTAAAAGTTTAAGGCCAGCCTGAACTATATAGAAAGGCCATGGCTCAAAAACATTAAGATTCGTCTCCTCCAGACTTAAAACTAGTCCACCTACCCAATATGAAAATGCCTGGTGTCTATTGAGGGCCTTTAGATAGAACCTCTGGAGATTATCTCTGAGTGCCCATCAACAACTACAACCCCTTTTAGCCGGAAGAAACCAGAACAATCATCACCCATGGTTCCCTCATGGCAGTTCAGGTTACTTTGTCACAGGGGGGAATGTTGTAAGCAGCTGAATTAGATAGAAATATAGGCAGTCAGACAGGACCAGGCCCTCAAGAAGATAATATGGAAGACAAGGTGACTTTGAAACTTGGGAAGAAACAGACACTCCAGCTTTGGGCCATACCTCAAGTTAGGTAAACAAATTCAGCCACATACGTGCCTAGAGATGGGCCTCAGGTACTGACATTGTAATAGGCATCAGTTACCTTGAAAGAGCCCAGATGAGTCACTAACACAACCCCCAACAGGGGGAGATCATACATGCTTGCTACTTGTGACTTGCTTGGTGTTGGATTTAATCAATTTTACCTGAACAATGGTGCCTGCGATCTCATTGGTTGACCACAGTTTTGTCCCACCCCACATCCACTAAGTGAGTTCCCATGTTCTCCACCACCTCAGCCTCCTCATCACATGGTTGTTCCTCTATAAAAACCCCTGGAAGAGAAAGCTTCCCAAGGACCACCCACTTGGGGCCCCTCTCTGTCCCTCTCTTAGACAGGAGCTTTGTTTCCCCCAGTAAATATATTTTGCTAAACAAAACAAAAGAAAAACATTAAGAAACAAACATCATTATGTACTGCAAGCATGTACTAAAAAAGTAATCAAAGGAGTGAATAAGTCAGGTGTGGAGGCGGTGTTTGCAGGTTAGCTCAGTTGTTTAAAGTGCCTACTTGGGAAAACTCAGGCACGGGGACCTCTATTCCATCCCCAGTTCCACATGCCGCACCAGACCCACCCCTAAGGCAGTCAAAAAAAAAAAAAAAAAAAAAAAAAGGCAGGTGTGGAGGTACATACACTCTGAGAGGCTGAAACAGGAAGATAGCACATTCTACCCAGCTTGGGCAACTTAGAGAACTTAAGAGTCTTAGCAAAACCCTGTCTCAAAATAAAAATATAAATAGAAAAAAATTAAAGATGTAAATTAGTGAAAGACCTGGATTGAATCCCCAGTAGGGGTGTGTGTGTGTGTGTGTGTGTGTGTGTGAGAGAGAGAGAGAGAGAGAGAGACAGACAGACAGACAGACAGACAGACACAAACAGACAGAGAGACAGAGAGAGAGACAGAGAGAGAGAGAGAATGTAGAATGTCGGAAAAAGACAATGTGATTCAGTACTCCAGTATTCTCTAGTGGCATGAGAATCTTGTTTTAAAACCCAACCCTAATGGTCTAGACAATGACAAAGAGGTCTCCTGCCTCTGGGGTTACTCGAATCATCTGTGTGAAGAGCAGCTTTTAAATCTTGCTCCAGCTGAGCAAGCAATAGCATACAGGTCAATTTCTTTCGAAAAAGACCCACACTCTAGCTCCTTAATTCTAGTTGTCCGTCTTATGGCACCAACACATGGTGCCACCAATGCAGCCTTATTCGGATAGCAAACTGCTCTTTCCCACTCCCCGGCATCGCTGTATACACATCAAAAGCCCCACCTAACTTCATTCTTACTTCCTGTTATCATCTGTGAGGATGGCTGAGACCACCCTTTCTCTTATTTCTCTTTCTCACGTACTTTTTTTTTCCCTGTTTAGTGTTCTTTTGTCTAAACAGTGTCCTGTCCCCATTTCTTTTTGAAAATTCAGCTTCAAATCATCTTGCCAATAGATTTCTTGTCCTAGGTTGCTGCATGAATGCAAACTCCTTTGTGTTATTTAATTCTGGAATCCAAAATTCTTAACCAATGAATCAAATATGGTTTTGCTGCTATTTAAATGGCAAACAGTTGTCCATTTTCCTATTTTCCTTTACTATCCAAAATCAGTTACCTCACCTATCAGAAATAAGAGAAGATCTCCATGGTGAGAGTAAGTCCATGGCCCAGATCATTAAATGAGAGCACAGATGAAGGTCTCCTGGAAGCTGAAGCTGGCACAGACCCTCCAGGAATCGTGTACCAGATTAGCCTCTGTCAGGGAATGTGACTGACACAGCATATTTGGACTTCAGCGCGACATATGACTAAGGCTGTCGTGATTCACTTCTGGATAAGCTAGATAGGGTTAGATGAGAATGTAATTGTATGTAATCACACTGGGCTGATTAAAGATTGAATATATTACAGCGTGTGTGTATTCTGAGAGGAATGCTCCCTATAAATTACACGTTACTGCCCCATGAGCTCCATCCAAATCTGCGCTGTCCGCTGCACATGCGGCTGCTGAGCCCTTGAAATCCATCTGCTCTGAATAGAGATGTGCAGTGTGCATAAAATGCTCACCAAACTTGGAAGACAAAAGACTGAAAAAAAAGACATCAAATATCTCATTAACAAATGTAACAGTGATTGCACATTGAAATATAAATTTTGCTTATGTTGATGACCTAAAATATATCATTATTACAATTAAGTTCACATCTTTTTTTTCTTTTTAGAGAAGTCATGAAAAAGCTTTAGAATTATATAGTTGGCATTGTGTCCTACTAATTGAGCTGATTTAGACAAACACGGAGATTCTCATTATGTCTTCCATCCAATTTGTGTTTGTTTCTGAAGAAGTTCTGGATTTCCAGCACGAGATTCTCCATCAGTCATCAGCCTGAGCACTAACACTGTGATCCCAGTCCTGTCCCTCCACACATCCTAAGCCCCTTTCTTTGCACTTTGTGGTTTTCAAGGCCCTCCATTAGGATTACAGTTTATGTCCAGTTATCTCCACAAAGCTCATGCAGATAGGGAAGGCTTCTAGAGTTTGTGATTAATTCATGATCCAATGCTGGGATTGTGGGTGTGAGTGTTGCTGGGATTATGGGTGTGAGCACTACACTGCCCTGGGGCAGATAGCCTGACTGCAACATAAGGGAGACACACTTCCTCTCTGTTGCCATTTTTGCTCTGACTTCTTCCTTTTGCTCTTGCTGTTTTGTGCCACCATGAAAGATTGCTCTCTGTTATGTACCACCCTGCCTTGGAACCAGCTGAGTATGAACTGAAACCTCCACTAACTGTGAACTAAATGAATCTTTCCTTTCTTCATTTTGGGTATCCAAAATTGTCCCAGCAATGAGAAAAGAGTAACTGAGATAAGTAGCAAGGTTCTCTTTTTCCATTTCTCTGTAACTGAGATAAGTAGCAAGGTTCTCTTTTTCCATTTCTCTTTACATTTTATCCATGTTCTTGTTTCAACTCACTGGTTCTCAAAGACATATCTGTTAGAATTCCCCTGGGTATTTTAAATAGGTCAATGCCCAGGGCCTATTTACAAAATATTCAGCTAAGGCTGGGCGTAATAGCACACCCCTAGGAGGATCACTATGAGTTTGAGGCCAGCCTGAGCTACATAGTGAGTCCAAGGCCAGCTGGAACCACATATTGAGATCCTATCTAATAGGAAGAAAAAAAGAGGAAAAGAAGAAGAGGAAGAGGAGGAGAAAAAGTTGTTCAATCACACTCTCTACCTTTGAGGAAGAGGCTACACCTAGGTGCAGCCTCGGTGCAGACAAGATTGAAAATATTCATTTGACCAGCTCGTTTTCCACGACTCAGAGACTGTATTCTTGCTAGTGATCAGGGCTAAAGAAAACACACAGCCTCCTGACTGATATCACTACATTAGAGACTACTAACCTAAACTACTAGCCTAACCTAAACTATCAACATATATTTTAGAGAACCAAGCACACTTAAACCATAGCATGCAGCTTTCCTCAAAGTTCTAAGTCCCACACAGCCCATGTGCTTGCCTACTGTTCAAATGAGAAAGTGGAGGAAATCAATAAAGACCTTTTCCATGTCCTTACCACCACAGTCACCTGCCAACCTGTATGTGCAATTAAGCAAGTGTCTGCCTCTCTATAGTATGCACCTCAGGGCTGTCCAACAGAACTTCCTGAGGTGATGGAATCTGTTTTTCTAGTTGGTGCTGCCTAATACTGTAGCTACAAGCCATAGTTTTTAGAGCAATTGGATAAATGAATTTTAAATCTCCTTATTTCAAATTAAACTTAAATAGCCAAATATTGCTAATACCTACCACAGAAGGCAACACAGCTGTAAATGTTGGTCCTATCTAGGATCCACTGCCCTTACTCTTGTATTTTGTTTCTTATTTCAAAACTCTTATTTACCCTAAGAAATTGCTTTAATAGCTGTTCTCTTTCATGTTTTGTCAATGTTACTGAGATAAGTAGCAAGGTTCTCTTTTTTCATGTTTTGTCCTTTGTTACTGAATAATTCCCTTGTATCTGATTATATGGTAATTAAAAAAAAAAAAAAAAAAAAAAACACCAGCTCTTGGTAGTCTGCTTTAGGTACCACACAATTTCTTTGCCCCTTTACAGCAAAAAATCCTGAAAACAATATGCTTGCTCACTCAAATTCATCTCCCCAGTTCTCTCCTGGACCCATTTCAATCATACCTCCATCCCTTCTCCCTCAACCTGTTCTGGTGGTCCATGTAAGTCTATTACTAAGTCTGATGAAACCTTTATCTTACTTGATATTTCTGCAGCACTTACCCTGGTACTCATTCTCTCTTCATAAAATATATTCTTTTTTAAAAAAAATCTTTTACTTATTTATGCATTTGGTATAGGGTTTCACTATTCAGCTAAGATTCATAGTGATCCTTGTGTCTCAGACTCCCTAGTGCTGAGATTATAAGTATGTGCCATCACTCCTGTTTGGTGGCCCATGCTGCACTGGGCCAAAATGGTATGAGGTACTGGGGATCAAACCCAGGTCCTTGCATTTGCTAGGCAGGCTTGTAGGCCACCGAGCTATCTCTCCAACCCCTGGAAAATATATTCTTGATATCTCTTCTTTAGATTCATTCTTTCATTTCCTTTCTACTTCATTTCCTGGTTCTTCTTTACTTGGTTTTATTCTTTGCTGTTCAACCTATCAACTTCAAAACTTCCAAGTCTTCTCTGTTTGTGTTCTTTAGAACTTAGTACTATCTTCATCTTTGTCCTGACCACTCCTCTGAATTCTAAGTTACTATGTGCAACAGGATCTCAAATTCAAAGATGACCTTGTAAATCTACCATGACCAAATTAAACTTGGCTGCAACCACCACAAACTGCTATTCCTACAGCCTTAGCCATCTTGATGAATGTTAGCTCCATTTCTCCAGTTGCCATAACCAAATGCTTTGTGTTCTCATCAGCTCCTTCCATGTTTTCACTCTCATTCATAACAGTTCTGTTTTATCCAACAATCCTTTGGGCACTAACTTCCTATCGTATTCCAAAACTTCTCTCTTTTCCTCACTTCCTACCTTTGTGTAAATTTTGACAACACTCTCCTACTGTTTTTTCTTTTCTCCTTCTCTCACTGTGGACTACTTTGAACACAAAAGCTATAGTGAACACTTTAAAATATAGGGCAAATTATGTCCTGCATCTGCTTAAAAATCCCAACAGCTCCCACTCTACTTTAAATACTTAGAATGATTTTCAAGGTCATACACTGCCTAGCCCTTTTCACCTCTGTGGTGTCTTACAAGAACTGCCACAAATCAATGCCGTAGACCAGGAGACCTGCACAATAGCAAGTGTTGGCTCACTCTTCTGCAGACTAGATGTCCACAATCAAACTGTTAGCAGGGTAGTTTCTTCCAGGACCTGTCTATTTGGTTTATAAGTGGTTTACTTGTCCTTTATGCTTATATGGTCCTCCCTGCATACAATGGGTCTTAATTTTCTCTTCTTATAAGGACAACAGTTATATTGGAGTGAGGCCCACCTTAATAATCTCATTTTAAGCCGGGTGTGGTGGCACATACCTGCAATCCCAGCAATCAGGAGGCTGAGGCAGGAGGATTGTTGTGAGTTCGAGACCAGCCTAAGCTACAAAATAAGCTTAAGGCCAGCCTGAACTGCATGGTGAGACCCTGTCTCAAAAAGACAAAAACAATAATAATAATAATCTCATTTCAATTTTATTATCATCTTTAAGACCTTAGTGGCAAACATGAGCACCTTCTGAGGGCTCCTGCCGCTACTTAGGGGTACAGCGTATACATTTTCAAGAGAGAGATTATTCAGCCCATAACAGCCTTCCCAACCATCCCTCATCACTATGTTCCCACTCCTTTCACGGGAACCTCAGGGGTGGTCTTGTTCAAACATATGAGGCTCTGTTTTATTCTTAAATCTTCTCTCCCCAATAGCTGAGAGTCCTCCTCCCTAATTTCTTTTATATGGTTGCTTGAAGGTCATTTCATTGGTGATTTCTTTACTGATCCTCCTAAGGATAGCAGCAAGCCTTCAACCCCCTAACATACACCTATTCTCCGTCTCCATCTCCCTTTGCTCTGCTTAATTTTTATCTATAGCCTGTATTATTATATACTACACTATATTTTCTTACTTACTTTTTAAAATGTCTTTCAACATAGTGCATCTTCAATATATTAGTTGAATGAGTGGATTCATAGAATATGGTTGTTGCAGAAAATAATAAATACAAAGTTTACCTTCATGATGCATTTGGTTAACTATATCATATAAGGCACAACTTAGAAAAATCAGATGTTTAACCTTGAGAAAAGAAGCCAAAGGGAACACTGGGTAACTGACAACTTCTGTGAAGCCGTGTGGTGTGTGGTGTGAAACTAGAGACAGTCTCTGCATTTGGCATTGCTCTACAGGGCAGCATAGAGACTCTAGGGTAGAAGAAGAGAGGTCAGCTTTAGCTCAGCTAACAACAACAAAAAGTCTAATTAAATGTTGCCCTCCTGGGCTGGGGAGATGACTCAGTGGAATAAGTGCTTCCCTGGCAAGCAAAGGGCCCTGAGTTCAATCCCCGGTCCCGCAAAAAAAAAAAATTTAAGTGAAATAAATCAGACGCACATCTAGGACAGCATTGCATAATAGAAAACCCATGGTTGAGTACCTCTCAACTTGTTATTCTAAATGTGTAACATTTCTAATGTCTTATCAATTATTATACTCTCTTTAAAATAAATTAAAATAAAAAAGACAAAAAAAAGAAAAAGAAATAAAGATCCAAAACACACAATAGATACTGTGAAAGGGAAAGAAGCTACTAAAAAGGAAAAAACAACTGGGATGAAGGAAAACAATCTACACTGATACACAAGACAGTTAAGATAATTATACAACTACTTTCTACTTTTCCTTTGAAAGGAATAGTTTGATCAGTTTTGCATGCCTATATCTTATAATCTGAGCAATTACTTTGAAGATAACAATGTGCAATATAATAACAATTGCTAATTTCCTATGGTCTTGTTTTGAAATTCTGTATCATTGCTTTTATTGTTTTCTTTTCCTTCCTTTTCTCTCAAAAAAAAGAATACTGTAGGAGAGATGCTTGCCTTCATGGGGAAATCAGACAAATGATTCTCTCTGTCTCTGTCTGTCTGTCTGTCTGTCTGTCTGTCTATATGTCTATCTGTCTCTCTCCCCAGAGTCTTGCTATGCAGTTCAAGCTCACTATGTAACCTACTTTGGCCTCAGCCTCCTGAGAGCTAGGATTACAGGTGTGAACTACCACACCCAGCAAACAAGTGCTTTCTGACTTGAGTTATAAAGTGAAGATTTTAGAATGATAAGCCCATTTTAGATGAAGACAGTTGCCAACATTTCATGGTGTATGGCTGGTGTTGGCGTCCTGTTACTTTCGTGACTTCGTGAGGATGCCAGATCCAAAAAGCACTGGACAACACTAGATCAGAAGTCAGGGAGACTAGAGCCAAGCTTCGCCAATGAACACTCAGGATTGTACTCAAGTTCTTACACTTTTCTGAGTCTCCAGTAAGTCCTCACCAAAGGCAACCCTTGGGCTAACTGGTCTCCCATCCCCATCAGTTCCAGACATTCTAATTCCAGATTCCTTCTGAACTCACAGGTACTGGAAAAGTTGGTAAAGAAAGGGTCCATGCATGTGGAAGTACGTAGAAGGGTGGGAAGTGGTGCTCTCATATGTTCCAAGTGAAGGCAAATCATATTAAATCAAATCCTTACTTTCTCCAAGAGTTCAAAAATGAGAAGAAAAGGTCTCCTGTGCCTGGTATCCAACATCTTTTCACCAGTGTGTAGACAGTGAGAGTGCTGGGCTTGCAAATTCAGGTCGAAACTGCTATTTATTCAGATAGAGTTGTTATGACCCAGAATGGCAACTGCTTCTCACTCCTAAGAGACCAGTAAAGCTCTAAGTGCTCCTGTGTGGTGGCTCACAGAGAATAAATCTTCACTGAGTGATCATCACTGAAGACCAATAACAAAAACAAGTAGGCCCATGAGTGAATACACATCAGTGCACCTGCCTGAGCTTCTTCGTTTTGGTTCAGAAAATATCTTTCATGAGTATTTTCTATGTGTTAAGTTCCTGAGACCAGTATGATAGGATTAAAAACTTGAGTATTTTAGTGTAATTGCCTTTTCCCTGGGCCTGCGACTACATACAGCTTTGGGGTTGTTTAGAATTTGTCTTAGAAAAGCATAAATGCTAATATAATCTGATTTTTATTTAAAAAAGAACTTAATTACTGGCATGTAATTGAGGCTAAAATTGTACAATTTACAATTATGAATATATATATATATATATATATATATATATATATATATATATAGTATGGTTTGTGTGTATTTGTGCCCCCAAGGCCTCATGAAGTCATCAAGGCCCAGTTCTACAGTTTTTGATTTTGATTAACTCATGATTCAAGGTTAGGATTATGGCTCTGAGTGCTGCTGGGATTATGGGTGTGAGTGCTGCACCCAGCCTGAGGGAGAGAGCCTGAATGTAACATAGGAGAGACAGAGACAAACTTGTTTTCTGTTGCCATTCTTGCTGTTACTGCTGTCTTTTGTTTTTGCTATTTTCAGCCTGCATGAACTGCTGCCCTCTGCCATGTGCCACTCTGCCTCACAGCCAACTGAGGATGGACTGAAACCTCCAATTACCTGTGAGATAAACCTTTCCTGCCTTCATTTTGAGTGTCGGGTATGTGACCCAGCAACAAGAGAAGAAACTGAGACAATTCACATTATATCTGATATTTCCTAGGATTTAAAACAGGGCACATGCTTACAATTATTATTTATGTTGTTTTCCATTTTCCTATTTTTGTTCTGCTTTATTATTATTAGTTTCTCTTACTAGGGTTTAATAAACTCACAACCGTAAGGTGGCTGTAGGACCTTGTGGCACAATGGTAGCATGCCTGACTCCATAATGAGGTGGTTCTTTGGGCTGTTGGCTCCTCAAGCTTTAGATAATAGGATCTATTTTCCTTAACAGCTGGAAAATAGAAATGACAGCATTACTTTTCAGGCTTGACTCCTCCTTATTTTTCTTTTTGTTACCATAACAAGTGCTGACAGGGCCACTTGACGCCATTAGTGGTAAATGAATTTTTCAATAAGGACTAACACAGAAAAGCTAGAGAAACTCAGATTTAGTTTTTGACCCAGGCAGTTCTGTCTCTTCGATGCCCTTGCTCTCCATGTATACTTTATGAGAAATTTCGGCAAAGGTGCCTCTCCAAATTAATCCCATTGCCAATCCTCCCCACTGGAACTCTTCACCTATCTTTATAGAGGTCCTGGCCACATCTTGAGGCCCTCTTCCTGGATAATTAAAGGCAGCAAAATGAACTAAAACCTTATCCTGGGGCTTATCTGTGTAACCTTAGCAATACTGCCTTCTTTTCTCATATGAAATTTTAAAAAGAAGTAATCTCAAATGTGAATTGGATTCTATCCCATATCTTCCCCACACTGAGAAACTGGTCATACACTTGCACATTTGTATAATAAATATTCAAAGACTCTAATCCAGTATCTTTCATATAGCACTCATTTTAACTCCTACTTTAAACTTTCAAAAAGCTTTTTATGGCATCCTTTGACCTACTTTAACATGTCTGCCAGCCTTCTTTATTAATTTATTTTCAAGGTCATGTGTGGAAACACCATCCAGTAAAAAGAACTGATTGGCTTTGACAAAAGTGTACATTATAAATCTTCACTTCTACAAAGGCCTAAAATATCCAATCACCACACAAAAACCAATCTCAGGAAAGGATAGGATGCTTTATACTAGAGTTACCCTATTCAAACTTGAAAGTAAATCTTTGAATTTTAAAACACTGTAGACATTCTAAAATATCTGTTGATTTTTATCCAACTTTCTTAAACTTGTTTGATTGTAGAACTTTTTGCATTTAACATTTTGTACCATACTAGTCCTGTCATGACATGGCCAGGGACCACCGCAGGATGGACCCTTACATGCTACTCATTGAAATCATGACTTTGTGTTTTTCTTCTGGTACAGACAGGGACTGAAGGCCATTTTTGCTATAAACTGAGTCTTTGCTTGTACCTACAGATGATGGAAAGCACAGAATAAAGCGTGAGCTTCACTTTGCATCCTTTGTTGCTGTAAAGCTTGGATGAGATCTCTTCTCAGCTCTGCATGAATGGATTCTGATTATTTTGAGAGTATCTGCTTAAGAGCTGACTAGATAAGGATGATTAGCCCTGAAATTACACACTCTCATCTCCCTTCAAAACCCAGGACATCAGCATAAGAGATTTGCAATTATACTAAAAGGTCTCTGGCCATTGTTTTGAAGCTGTGATCACCCGGACTCCAGGAAAGCTGGAGCCGCACAGCACTGAGACCCACATGGACAGAGGCAGCCCTTCACTGGGAATGAAACCATCCCTGCACCAGAAAGATTCTAGAACTATGACACCAATACTAAGATAATGAGCAATCAGACCCCATCCCACTGGCCTTCCATCTCCACAGGTAGGTCAATCTATGACTGTACCTTCTCCAGTTACCTAAGCTGGAGTCCTTTCCTATCTTCCCTTCAACTTTTCAGTGAAAGCTTTTTATCTGAACTTGTGCTTTAATTTTAATTTTATTTCTATTAAAACAAGGTCCCATGTTAACAAGCAATAACAGTGTAAAACCATAGTTCCATACTATACAATTTGGAAATTGTGCCACAAAATGTTAGTCTTCATTTCTTAAAATGTATCATTGCAATGAATTTATGCATTGAAGGATAACCTTGATACGGAAATGTAAGGTACTTCTTTCTCACATTATGCTACATGGTTGATATCTAATGTTACATGTCAACATGAGTAGGTTAAAGAGATGCCCAGATAGCTGGTAAAGCATTGTTTCTAGGTGCAATTGTTTGGATGTTTCTGGAAGAGATTAACATTTGGTCAATATTCTTGGTAGAGATGATCACTCTCAGCAATGTGAGAGGGAACTATTAAACTACTAATACAGGGAGAAAAACTGATCTCTGGTGGGTGACCTCTAAATGATACAGGGAACTTCCAAATGACATAGAACAAAATGACCTTCTGACCTGACCTGGACAGGTTTGTGTTCTCTAAAATGGAATAATGAATTTTAGGACAAATGGAGGTTATGAGCAGAACATATTTATTGAGGGAAAGAAAACTCCTGTCCGAGAGAGGGAAAGGAGGGGGACCCAAGCGGGTAGTCCCCCAGAAGCCATCTCTTTCAGGGACTTTTATAGTTTAAAATCATGCAAGGCTAAGGTGGAGAATATGGGAACTCACTTAGGTGGATGTGGGATGGGACAAAACTATGCCAACCAATGGGATTAAAAACACCATTGCTCAGGTAAAACTTATTAAACTCAAGACCAAATGGGGTAGCAAGTCACATTAATGATTAATCCTGGATGCCAATCTTTAGGGAGGTTAGCATTTGTTTGTTCTTTAGGTCTCGCTCACAGCAGGAGCATCTGTCCCTCTCACAGTTGTAAGGTACCTTGTCTTCTGTGTTATCTCCTTGAAGGTCCTGGCCCTGTCTGACTGCCTATAATACTTTTATCTAACTCTGGCTGCCTGCAGCACTACAAAAGGTTAGAAAGGGACAAAAAGGCAAAGGAAAAGCAAATTTACTTTCTTTTCTGGAACTGGGACATCCATCTTCTGTCCTTGTATATCAGAGATCCAGTTTCTCAAGCCTTCAGATTCTAGAACTTTAATCAGTGATCACCCCAATTCTCAGGTGTGTGGACTCAGAATTACACCTTAGGCTTTCAGAATTCTCCAGCTTGAAGAAAGCAGATTGAGATTTCTTGGCCTCCATAATCTCGAGTCAATTTTTTAAATAAATACATATATATTTCTCCCTGTTGGTTGTTTCTCTTAAGGGTCCAGATTAATACATAGGGATATTTATAGCCTGTTTCCCAAGTCCTAGGTCAATCTTCAACTGTCTATTGGGATCTTACAAGAGTGAAGTAGGTAAAACATGCTTATTTGTAATGTCATGTTGTTAAATTCTCCTCAATTTTCAACACAAGTGCTGAGAACACATAATGGAAAGCAGCAACTTTATATCTCCAATGTTTCTCTATCACTCCAATTTACTTAAAAATGTATTCATCATATCTAAATTATTGTCTATTCTACATACTCCTGATCCAGAATTCAAAGTAAAAGTTGATTTTATTATTGCCCTTAATTGCAAAAAAAATTTCCAAATCACTTCTCCAGCAGTGCAGCATCATAATTACAGGTGTCAAGTGAGAGCACTGAGTGAAATTCCTCTCTCCCCTTAGAAGTTGTGTTAACCTTTCTGACCTTTTTAGCAACAGGAATCGTGAATTCCATACAGCTCGATTGTGCATCTAAGGAGCTCCTTCTGCAAGTCTCAGCCTGGTGCACAGCAGCCCTTGGGCACTCTTTGTTAGTTGTATCCTACCTAATTTTTTAAACAATGTTTTAGATGCTTATTTCTGGAATCTTTGACAAGTTCTCTTCCTAGTCTTCTGGATCCAACTTGTCATCCTTTGAATCTGATTTTTCACTTTGCCACTGGTAAATCTTCTCTAGAAATGTTAAAATACATCAGGGGGTGACTGAAACGCATCGTAAGCAGTTGACCACCACTGGCTATCTAGTCCATCTGGGACAAATCCTTCCACTCCTAAATCCCTGAGACCTCCCCTAACAACTCTGCCTACCTCTCCCAACATGAGCACTTCCAGTGCAGACCCCCTGTTCCCTCTCTAGCATAACTTTCTCTCCTCTTTTCTTTATTAACATTGCTATCAAATTCTCTGGGGCTGGAGATTTGAACATGAATGAGATGTCCTTGATTCGTCCTTTCACCCTTCCTAAAATTACAGGTCTGGAACTCTAATTTCCTTTTGATAACTTCACATATACGTGAACAAATACTTTATGCCACTTTACACTTACTAATATATATATATATATATATATATATATATAGTTTGTCCTTCCAGATATATTTTTCATTTAAACATAGGGTCCTTGAAGGGAGTGGATACATGAGGTTTTAAAATTCTTACTCTCAATAGAAGTGTACACAACTTTTGATCAGTTCCGCAATAATGAACATTTCCAATTCTAATAATTATATTTATTGTAATTGGGATAATTCACACCTCGGACAGGAGATGTTGATTATGGTGTACTTGTGAACTGGTTTATGCATTTATCATGTAAGATGTTGTTTCCTTACATGATTTCTTCCTAAATATTAAAGCTCATTACTGTCATCTTTTCATTCACCTTACACTTAGCTAATGTCTTTTTGGCTATAGCCTTCATTTCAATTTTGTTTTTCATTTTGATTTTGAATGTTGAGTTGCATATGAAGTGTCTAGGATGTCTGTGCCCTTAAACATAATATGAAGGACAATTTCTGATATAACTTGAATAGAGACAGAGATTTCAGTACCTTGGAGAATGACGCATCAGGGTGCTGAGTATGGTAATGGCCCCAGGGTCCAGTCATTCCTGGTGAGCTGTCTTCCTGCAGCTGCCTTGGGGAGTGGCTCTCATAGGCACATGCTGGTCCTCCGTGCTGCAGGACAAGCCCAGAATAATCCTTTCAGCTTCTATGGCAAGCAGCCATTCCAAGCACTGTGCCTCCTACCAGGAGGGTGCAAATCTCTCACATAGCCGCCATGCACCCTTGGCAGTGCTCGGGGTTTTGCCCAATTCTCGGTGTACTAGATAACACTCCATCTTTTTATTTCCTGCTCAAGAGAACACATTAAAAGACTGCAATTAAGAGTAGACTGATGATAAACTCATTTATTTAAACAAAACCTCAGAAATTTGGAAATTTTATTAGAAAACATTACTAAGGAATCCAAATGTCACACTCTGACACAGACCAACCTGCTTCCAGCAAAATCAATGCCTGGTCACTGTGAATTGTTATCTTCTTAAGAAACTGGTTTTTAAGCCGGGCGTGGTGGCGCATGCCTGTAATCCCAGCACCTGGGGGGCTGAGGCAGGAGGATTGTTGTGAGTTCGAGACCAGCCTGAGCTACAAAGTGAGCTTAAGGCCAGCCTGAACTGCATAGTGAGACCCTGTCTCAAAAAAAAAAAAAAAAAAAAAAAAAAAAAAAAAAAGAAACTGGTTACCACAAAAACCAGTTTCTTTTTTTTTTTTTTTTTCTTAGATCCTCACCACACCCCCACTGAGAGGAGCATTTTTAGGAAAGAAGGCTGTGGTTGTCTCCATAACTCCTTGGAAAGCTATTTGTAGGGGTCAGACTCTGTGGAAGCCTGAGTTCTTCTCCACCATAGCCTATCACGGCACAGCCTTCCAAAGTCCTCAGCAGAAAAGAATCCTTGTGAATCTCTCCTGGCTCCATGAGGCCTACTGCTTTCGGATTGATTTTTCACACTCCTTACCTCTGAAGTTGGTATTCACAGACTGTTTCTTCCTCCTTCCTTGTTCTTCCTTTTAAATCTGTAAAATATAGCAATGGTCTACCCGAGACCTTTCATCAACCTTGGGATTGCTACCATTCCTCAGACAAATAACATAAGCCATCTTACAAGAGTGGTTAAACATTTAATTTTGTTGTTCTATACTGCTCCTACTGAAAAACATAAGCCTATTTGTAAAATGGATTCTTTTGAGCTAAAGTCTGTCTCAAAGTACTTTGTTGTGCATTTGCCTAATTTGGACATTCCATATAAATGGAATCATACAATACATGGTCGCATTTATGACTGGCTTCTCTGACTTACCATATAATGTTTTAGAAGTTTGTTGGTAAATCAGTTATTTCAATGTTTTGGTTGCTGAATAATATTCCATCAAGTATACTACATTTTATTGTAAAGAAAAAAAGTAGTTTGTGTAATGTTTGCATATAAATAATTTTAAAAGTATCATATTATTTGAAAATAATGTATACTTCACAGATACACTAGCAAAGTAAAGACCTAAAAAATGTAAGCAATAACTTGAGAAAAAGGGTAAGTAAACATAAACTTTCCTGTTTATGCACAGGTTAGTTACTATAAGCATATTCACTGCTAAGTATAAATTTAAGCTTTTGTTATGGTTTAAAACTAGATGGTCCCCAGAGCCTCATGCATTCATGGGTGGGGCCTTTGGGAGGTGACTGGGTCATGGCTGTGTGACACTGGGTTAGTCCATCCGTGCATGTGGGTGTACAGCTGGTGTGATGTTGGAAGGCAAAGCTGGTGGAAAGAGCAGGGTTGCCGTTGTGGCCTGGAAGGGGTTAGGTTGCTCCTCCATTCTCAGGCCTGCTTGGCTTCTGCCTGCCACACTTTGAACTTCTGCCAGGCCCCTGCATTGTGCTGCTTTGCCTTGGAGCCCATCGACTAGGGACTGAAGCTTCTACATATGGTGATCCTAAATAAACCTTTTTTCCTTTGTCTTGTATGCACCAGATGTTGTCAACAGTGAAGACGTAACTAAGACCACATTTCCTTATATCTACTCATTTAACAGAAAGAAAATACACACTTAAAGAAACAAACAAATAAATAAACAACTGGTCCCCCCCTAGGAGAAAGTGTTCTACATTGAAAAGCTTGAGTGCTGTTTACAGCTCAGACTTCTGTAGATATCAAAGACTGTAGTCAGGACAAGGAAGTTAATAGTGCTCTTCCATTTTAGAGAAGGTAGAAAGAGTGGAGAAAAAAATGCAACTCAGGATCTGCTTCTTATCTGTGAAGAGAAGCAGACATTAGGTTGTGGAAGGGAAGACCGATTCCAAGAAGTGAAGAAGTGCATGCAACTCTCAGGTCTATCAGTGTCTGCCATTGCAGCTAATAAACAGCACCATATGACCACTGGGAAGAAAGCACCTTCAGGAGGAATGGTAATTCCAGTCGCTTGCAATCCAAATATTCAATGAAGAGGCAGTGAAAGAAACTATGTTGGCTGCACAGGAAGCATTCTGATTTAAAAAAAAAAAAAAAAAACATGCAAAGAAGTGGAAATGATCTACAACCCAGGATGGAAATGAATCTAGCTTTACATGTAAGTATAATTTTAGGAGTTCTGCTATACACTGAATAATATTCAATTCAAAATTCATGCTGAATTCCTAACCTTGTACTTTAAAATGTGACTGTGTTTAAAGATGGGGCCTTGAAAGGGGTAATTAAGTTAAAATGAGATAATTAGGGTGGGAACTAATCCAAACTAATTAGGGTACTTATAAGAGGAGATTTGGGCACAGAGGCATCAGGGCTGCAAGGACACAGTCAAACGAGCATGAGGACACAGCAAGATAGCCAAGAGGATACTCATCTGCAAGCTAAGGAGACAAGCTTTAGAGCAGTCCAACCCCGCCTGCACTTCCAATTGTGAGAAATAAATTTCTGCTCTTTAAACTCTCTTAGTCTGTGGTATTTTGTCATGGCAGCTCTAGGAAACAAGCATGGCTTTTAAATGTTAAGACAAGTCTAAGCCCTATCAACATTTTCCAGGGGAAATGTAAATAGCCACCTTATTTATTTTTTAAGAGTCTGATAGTCATATGGAGAGCAAACTACCTTTGACTAGCATGCTGACTTGATGCATGACAGAATAGATAGACCTTTCTGATTTCTATTTCTTGCCAGGGAAGAGCTTATTCCACTGAGCCATCTCCCCAGCCCAAAAATCTTTTTTTTTTTTTTTTTTTTGGCAGAACCAAGGATTGAACTCAGGCCCTTGTGCTACTGATTTCTATTTCTTTCTGTTCAGCTGAATAATCTTCCAAACAGAAAAAGGCAAAAGCACTATTGATCATGGCTAACGAACAGCAAATTAGTTACTGGAATACGGAGCAGATCATCATTGCTTTAAATGTGGGTCTGTCAGCTAGATGTGGTGGCACATATCTGTAATCCCAGCACTTGAGAGGCTGAGGCAGGAAGATCCTTGCTAGTTTGAGACCAGCCTGAACTACAATGTGAGCTCAGAGCCAATATACCTAAATTGCATAGTGAGATCCTATCTCAAAAAAGAAAAAAAAATGTGGATTGTTGTATTTTTTCACTACCAAGTGCATGTTGAAAACAATCTCCTACAACCTCAGAATGTGATGGTGTACACGATAGCTCTTTAAAAAGGCAGTTAAGTTGCAAAGATCATTTGGAAGGCTTGCATTCAATGTAATGAGCATCCATCAACAGGAAAATTGGACACAGACCCACACAGGGATGTGTGGGCACATGGGAGAAGGTGGCTATCAATAAATCAGGCAGGGTGGCCTTAGAACATTCTAGTTCTGCCAGAGCCTTGATCAAATACCTTGATCTTCTACCCTCCAGAACTATGAGATATGAGAACTATGAAATAGGTGTCATCTGAGCCACCTTGTCTCTGGGGTTTTATTTGTTTGTCTTGTTTACTCTTTTAGGTGCTGGGCATTGAACCCAGGGCCTGAAGCATACCAGCAAACATGCTACCACTGAGCTGTACCTCAGCCCAGGCTGTGGAATTTGACTATGGGGGTTCTACAAAGTTAATACAGGGCTCATCTTCTGGCTCAGACTTATGATGGCTTTTGGTGATATTTATGGAACACAGAAAACAGCTTAAACAGAAGATGACAGAGTCATGGCTTAGTAGCATAAAACAACTGGAAAATTTTTTATCAAGTGTAACCAATCTGAGACCACAGTGGGATGCAGCTACTAAAAAAAATCAAATGCTACATTAGCCTATAGATACAGATAGACCAGAACACACTTAAGAGAATGTTCTCCATGTGGACACAGCTGGAAACCACACCATCCATGTGATTATTCAAAGAAATGTTCTTAGTGTCATTCTTTAGATGTCCCTATAAAGCTTCACCTGCTCATAGGTGGGGCTTCTGCAAGGCAGCCTTATTGTGGGGTGTGATATTCATCTATGTGGATTGGTCCATTGATGAGTTTATAGCCAAGAGACATTGGGAAGCAGCCTGGTCTGGGGCAGTCATTGGGGATGTGACTTGGAAGTGTCTCTCTCTCTTTCCCTCTCTCTCCCTCCTCTTTGTATTCTCTGCTTCCCACTGCCATTCCTGGAGCGCCTCTTCCTCCTCTGCCATGCCCCTTTGCCAGGCTGTGCGGTCTTGGAGTTGGCCCAAGTTGGACATCTCAGCAACAAGAAGGTAACTGAAGACACCTATCTTGTGAAGAGGAGTCTACAGGCAGAAACAGCAACAAAACTACTGGCAAATAAGTAATGATCTTTGATGTAGAGTCGACATGAATTCTCTGCTTGGCAATGAGGGGGGAGGCACAATAAGAATATCTGAGCAGGAGTGTAAAGGAAAGAGATGTGGCCTTAAATGTGGCAAGAACTTTCTAGTAGCCAGACCATCCAAAGAAGGCCAAATCTAAAAGGAGGGGGCATTTAAGCCCTGGGATCCCAGCACAATGCTAGCGGTTCTGTCCTTAGCTTTGCTGGATGCTAAGAAGGGATGTTTGTGTACTTGTTGCTCAGGGGATCTGGAAGATACTACAGGGCAAGAAATGACATGAAGTGCAGAGGTGTTGAGAAGCAAAACGCCATGAGGGTCTCTTAGTACAAATGGGACAGGAAATAAACATAGGAAATATTCCTCATCTGACTCATCAGCAACTAATCATTTTCTCCTAGGAAAACCTTCAATAGGAATGTGGGAATGGGGTGAGTTTCAGCCACACCATTGGAACTTTTTAAATAGGAACTTTTATTTTCACTTTTTTTTTTTTTCATTAATTTTATTGGGCCAGGAGATGGCTCAGTAAAGTGCTTGCCTGACAAGTGCAAAGGCCTGAGTTCAATTCCCGGTTCCACTAAAAAAAAAAAAAAAAAATCCTGAGAAACAAATAGCAATGAGACAGTTTCAAAACAGGTTAGTAGGACAGTTACAATAATTATTACATTGCACATTGTTGTCTTCATAGTGGTTACTCATAGTACAAGATGCAGACATGATATCCTGTCCAAACACTAGTACAAATCTTTGCTCTCATTGAATTAAGAGAAAGTAGCTGTATATCTATACTATTTTGTGTATATATATATATTTATTTATTTTTATAGATTATTAATTCATCAATATAATTTTTTTAATCAAAGTCCCTTAGTTTTTTTTTTTAGACAAGGTCTTGCTCTTGCTATGTATTCCATGCTGGCCTTGAATTCAGCCCAGGCTGGCCTTGAAATTGCAGAAGTCTGGGATTAAGGTATGCACCACCATAGTCAACTGAAAGTCCTTTGTTCTTAAAAATACCCACTCCCTCCAGCATCCTACAACTTTTTCCCTGCATTCAGAACCACCTCATGCCTGGATTAATGTTGGGCTGTCATGGTTCTAAAATTCTTAAGTTTAGAACAGAAGGTATAATGTTTTTGTAGTTGTCCTGATCCCGTCCTGTCTGCATGGCACACTCTTTGCATTTAAACTCATGGCACTGGGGTAAGTGGAATCACGGTGGTGTGTCGGATATGTATGTATATGTAATTTTTTTTTGTCAATCTGTGTTTTTTGTTGCTGTCCCAAGTTTCTTGTAGCTCACATTTGGAAGTGTAACAGTTTTGGTTTCTTAACTTTCAGATGTCTTTGGATTGTCTTTTTTTTTTGTTTAGGGTTGCTGGGGATCAAACTCAGGGTCTTGGCACCTAGCATGCACTCTACCACTGCACTATATTCCCAGTCTCTGGTTACCTGACTTATTAATAAGAATAACAGCAATGGCCTCCTTGAATTTTGTAGAAGGTAAATAGTACAGAGCATGAAAACAAAAACTGTATAACAAAGCACATTCAAAGGACATTCGAAAGACTTAGAGATTCAGGGATTAGGATTGGATAGGAAAAGCAGGGGACAAGATGGCAACATTTAGGGGACTGGAAAGGAAGCAGACTTTAAACCATAGTTCCATAGTTCCCCAACTGGGCATTCGGGGCTGGAGAAGAGTGGGTCTGAGGGAAGGCAGACTGAGTGAAGCCCTAAGAAGGATTGGAGCCCTCACTGGCTTCATTTCCTCCCTAGTCCCACGTGCACCAAGGCTTGGAGACTGATGTCACTTCAGGTCAGGAGAAGGGCATGTGTCTGGTCATACATTGACCACTCTATACGAAATGGACACTCAGCACTGAGTGGTTGGTTTTAATGTAAGATAAAGTGGCTTCGCAGAAAATTCATTTCTGAAATTTAGAAGACACAATAAAGAAAAGGAGTAAAGTTTTAGGTCAGAAACCCTTAGTTGAGGGGATAGAAGAAGAGTCAACTCTCAAGAGCTGATGTCTCTTAACTTTTACTTCATTTCCATCTCTGGAGGATGTTACACCCTGCCGGTCATAAGCATCCCTAACAAAACAAATGCCCTTCTCGAACAAAACAAAACAAAAGTAAAGCAAAGCAAAGCAAAAACAATAACAACAAAAAACCCCAAAACTTTAAACAGAAAAAAATCCAAAACCTCCTTTTTGGGAGGAAGAGAAAAATGGTTCGTCTGCTTCTTTCCTAGGTCCTGCGCGTTTTTCCTTGGCTTCCTTTTAAAGATAAAAATTCCGGCTGCTTGCGACTAGAATTTGTTTTTCCTTTTATCCAGGGTTTTTGCGCTATTAAGTAAAGAAATTCTATGTCCTTGATGCTTGTATTGCTCTGGTCTTTACCTGCTCCACCTCTCTAAACCCAGGGACGAAAAAATGAAACGCGGACACAAAAGCGCCCCAGCAGCGGCCCTTTCCATCCACCCGGGCAGCACTACGGGGTCGCGAACGAGCCGCGAGCGCTCTCGATTTTTCAGGAGCCCGGACGTCCTAGAACTCACCTTGCCCCGTCCCACACCGTACTCCTCCGGATCCGGGGCTCCCCTCCCCTCCTACAGACCGGACCCAGCCCGGAGGTCGGCCGGCCGCGAGCGCGGGCCCCGGGCCCCTCGGGCGCTGCACCTGCGGGGCGGGGGCGCGGACCCAGCCGGGAGACGCGCGCGGGCGCAGCTCCCCGCGGCTCCGCTAGGGGTCTCTCTCGGGTGCCCAGCGGGGCGGGCAGGATCAGCTGACTCGCCGGGCTCGGAGCCCCGCCGCCGCGCTCGGCTCAGTCAGTTTTCTCGGCAGCTGTAGGCGACAGCACCCGGAGCGGCGTGAGCGCAGGGTCCCCGGCGACGGCGGCGGCGACTCGGGCAGAGCTAGGGCGCGGCGGATCGCATTCGCACAGCAGCCGGCGCCCTCGGTGCCCCGCGCGAGGGGAGCGATGCTGCCCAGTCTGGCACTGCTTCTGCTGACCGCCTGGACGGCTCGGGCGCTGGAGGTGGGTGCCGCGCCTCGCAAGTGGGGCGCGAGGGAGGCGCCGAAACCCTGTTTCTCATCTAGAAAAGCGAGGGCTGTCGGGGGACTCCGCGGCCTCCGCCCCCGCCTGCGGGCGCTCTGCGCATCCCTGCCTCCGGCCCAGCCCTGCCCTGGGGACGCGCGCCTCGGCCCCCGAGGGGCAGGGGCTGGGGGGCAGGGGTTTTTCAGGTGCCCGCCCTCCCGGGGCGAGGTGGGGGTGGCAACCCTGCACGCAGATCCCCAACTCAGCCCTTGCCTCTGGAGCGACGTTCTGGGGTGGCGAGAGACGTCCAGATGGGGGGTGGTTAGGGACTGGAGGGGGAAGGGGAGAGGAGCACGTGTGGGAAACCGAAAGCGCAGCGCCCCTGGATCCGGCCCTGGCCCTTACCCCGCTGCCCTTCCTCGGGAGAAAGAGTCGGGATGGTTCCCGGAGCTGGGGGTCTCCTCGCTTCCTCTCGCCTTCTCCACCCCGTCTCCCCCCTCCCCCCTTTCCCCTCCGCGGCCGCGGGTGGCGGCCGCCCGGTGCGACCCTGGCTGGAGCCGGCGCCGGGGTCGCGCGCCGCCTTCCGCAGGCAAACTTTGTACATTTCCGCGTCTCCCTTTTGTGTAAGTTGGGAGAGATGGGAGGGGTTGAAGACTCAGGGCCACCTCGCACCTTCCCCGAGGCCGGACCTCCCCGGGCGTGTACTGTCGCGCGGTGCTGCTCCGGGAGGGGAGGGGAGGTCCCTGGGAACAAAAGCCGCGACACCCCGCCTTCCCCGTCCGGGTTGGGGGCCGAGCCGCCTGGGTCGGTGCACCGCCCCCGAGGATCCCAGCCCCGCGCCTCTTGCCGGCCCGGGAGGGGCCCGGTGCTGCGGGCCTCCGGCAGAGCGTCAGGGCGCCTGTTCGCCCACCCGTAGGTCACCACCCAGGCGTGCTGATCCTTTGCTGGCTGCGAAGCCCTTGGGGAGGAATACGCAGATGGGGTGTGCAGTGGAGGGGGACGCACGGGCCGCCCCCTCCTGTGCATCAAAGCAGCCTGTTGTCTGGTAAAGGCGCGGCCTCCTCTGTGGGAGCTCTGGAGACTCTGGCTTAGTCCCGCTGGGGCCGCAGGATGCTCGGGAGAGTGCGCAGCGTCTTTTTTTTTAGGGTACTGATAAAAAGGTTGAGTAGAGTGAAGATTAGGACTGAGAAGATGGCGCCTCTGCAGTGCAGCAAAGAAAAGCTGTGTGGAGGCTGCAGCCTGGTGAAATCCACCCACCGCTAGGTGTATAGAACAAGCCATCCCATTCATCCAACTCCAGAACGTTCACCGGCACCAGTGCAAAACGACTGCTTTCCTTTTAATCGAAGGTTGTTCAGAAGTTGTTTGCATGACAGTTGAGGCAGAGGAGATTATGTTTTGCATCCCGTGGGTCTCTCTGTTCCCTGTCCTGCCATCTGCATTCTTCATTAACCTCCCTCCCTTACCCCTACCGCCTGTAGTTTTCCAGTCCTCCCTTTCCTAAGAAAAACAATTTCACAAGTGTTTTCCTGTAATTCCATTGAGGCCCTACGGACTGTCACACCATTAAATTTTTTCAGTCCCGGATTTACAAGGTCATTGAACTTTTCACTCATCTGATTTTCACCCACAAGTAGCTCAGGAATCATCGGAGTTTTAGTTGAGACAAGTTTTTCTCGAAGAGAAAGAATTCAGTTTTCCATGTTTTTGAAAAGAGAATTTAAAAAAAAATCTTATTTTTCTTATCGCTTAAAATTTGTTTGTATAATTATTCCCATTGCCTTAAACTTTTACCACAAAAAAAAAGGGTACCACAAAGCTTATTTTTGGAGCTTTGTCAAGCTTAAGTATGTAACCTTCTTGAGTAATTGTTTTCAACGAAAAGAGGTAGCATATAGGCAGATGTGATTTGGACTTCTTTTCTTGGCCCTTTTTAGGGCATTTTCTTGCTTTTTTTTCTGCCATCACCCTGGGGATTTTCTCCATTTATTGTCACCTTTAAAGGGTGGAAATAGATTCATGTTAGTACATTTTGCAAAGTTGGTAGAAGGGTAGGTAACTGACACTAATGAGGTTTGAAGGGGATTTAAGCACAGAAACCACGAAATCACAAGTTGACTTACATTTTGTATAGCTTGGAAAATAGATCTGTGCAGGTGGCTCTAAAAGAGATACTAGTAAAGGTGACTGTCATGGGGTCTCTGCTTTCTGGGAACAGTTCTTACCTGGGTTGATGCTTTTGCCTGGTGGATTCCTTAGAGGCACAAGGAGTACATTTATTTGTTGATTTGCTTATTTATTCATTCATTCTTGCTTTCTTTATTTTCCTGTATTGAAGGTAATCTGGTCATAGTCATCTTGCCTCATTCGTCGTCCTGATTCACAGAGCAACCTACCAGGGATGGTGGTCTGAAGGAATTGGGGGTTTCTTGCGAATCCGTAGGAAGCCATGATAACTGGCAGGCTGCACAGCTTCTTTCTTGTCATCTAAGCAGCAGAAGCCCCTGATGGCATTTGCAAAACTTAACACTGTAGAGAATTTACTTCATGTAACCCTCGTTCCTTCTTGGAACTGGAAAGGAGTGTGCCAGATCATTTCTTAAGTTAGGAGTGACTGATCTTAAGCGTTTGACTGAATATTATTAGTGTGAGGGAAAACGAAGAGGTTGTCTCTCAGTGCTACACGTTCCCTCCTACTGCTAACAGCACACCAGTGCTTTGTGTACAGTTTTGTATCATGACAGATTGTCATTCATCCTAGAAATAAGCATAGCTATTTTGCAACTAAAAAAGTAGATAAAAGAAGAGTAATAAAATTCAGTAACAATGCCCATCTTTTTTAATTTATTTCATTGAGAAAGAAATAGCAATGAGAGTTTCAAAACAGGTTAGTAGGACAGTTACAATAAATAATACATTGCATATTGTTATCTTCATAGTAAAGTGCACATCATTTCTGCAAATTTTATTACCTCAAGATTTACAGATTATTTCATTCATTTCTTTTTTTCATCTAGTTGTATGCAAAAATAAATCTGTGCAAAATCACTTTGAATATCAGGTCATCAGAATACGGGAAGTAGTTTCACTTTATGCCCTTCATTACTCATTGCCCCAGAAGCTTGTAGCACAGATATGACATCATATAATTATAAAGAAAGTAGAATATGTAAAGTATTAAAAAGAAAGTATAGATTGCAAGGTATACTAAGTTAAAGTGTTCTAGGTAAGTAGCTATATTTCAAGAGTTCAGGAGCCATAGATTGAACTAATTCTGGAACATTTCCTACTTGTAAACTTACAGCTGGGTTTGAATCCCACGTTAGGGTCTGGAGATTCATTGTTAGTATGTGTAGTATATGTTTACATGCTTGTTTTCACTTCTAAGAACTCCCCCCATGCATACTACACAACACACACACACACACACACACACACACGCATGTACACCTGCACACCCAGAAGCAAGAATATGTAGATAGGGCCTTTTGTCTTCATTTCTCTTAATTTTCTGTGCTGTGTTTGACCCCTGCACGGGTAAGTTTCTTAATGAAATAATGAACAAGTGTGGGATTTGCTTTGATTAAATTCTCTATCTAATCACCAGGGAAAATTTTGTTAATTTTTTTTTTCCCCCCCTTTGGGACCAAATCCGATCTCTAAGCTCAGAACTTTAATGAACCAAACCATCTTTTCTTTCATAAACCTTCCAATCTTCTGGGGGAAGATAGATAATAAACCACAGATATAGGTACATGAATGATGGCAGGTGTGGGGTAGATTCTGGAGGATGAGGGAGTTAGAAATAAAGAGGTGGGGAGCATGATTGCAGGCCTGAGAGCCTAGTAGTAGTATTTTCTTGACCACTACTTGTCTTGACCACAAGACACTGCATAATTAAAAAAAAAAAAAAAAAAAAGGGATCCCAACAAGAGGATGGGGAAATCCAAAATTTTAAAATGCCTTTAAATAACATTATTAAATGAAAGAAAAATAAATAAATAAATAAATAAATAAATAAATAACACTATTAATCAGGAGTCCTCAACATTGATTGCACATCAGAATCCTGGGGATGAAAATGAACCCCACTTTAGTCAGGACTTCACCTAGTGCCGTTAAGTTCAATGCCTGGGAGCAATGGCTGGGAACTGGAATTAAAAAAAGAAAAAATCTCTGGATAATTCTTAAATTCAACCAGTATTTAGAGATGAGGGAAAAATCCGACAGCTTGAGTGACATACTTGGTACCGTTTTAGAATTTTAGCATTCATCAGGTTGGTCTAAAAGCAGAAAGTCCAACTAGTATCTGAGAGGCTAAGTAGATCAAGAAATATGGAAAAAGTACCAGAAAATGCATACTATTTTCCCAGGCTTTCTTCTCTCCTGAAATCTGTTATGCAGTAACATCCCTGTAGCAGAGATTAATATCACATTCTTGTCATTGGCCCAGAGCCCCTGGGGGTGTTAGAGGCTTAATCTGTCCTCTCATGAAGCGTACTATACTGATGAGGTCATTGGCCAGTCAGTGGCCTCAGCTTCAAGCTCTAACCATGTCCACAGTTTGTTCCTCCCTCTTCCTCCTCTCCCTCCCTTTCTTTCCATCTTTCTTTTTGCTGCTCTGTTTTTAACTTTGTTTTATTTGACTGAAATCCTTTCACTTTCACAACGGGAAACTGAATCCACAAACACCGTAGAGTGCCAATTGGTGCTGAATATCCCTGCAAACCTATGAAATACTTTCACCCTTCAAGACTCACAGCCTGTGTCACAGTAGGCAGCTCAGCCCACACGAATGGGTGGAAGAAGAAGGTGGCAGGCAGGTGAAGCTAAGGCGAAGGAATGAGCATGTACATCTCTCAAGTGTGTAAGGAATTTAAGCAAAGAGCCCTGTCTTCCCCCTTTCTTGTTTATTTTGGTGGTACCAGTGATTCAACTCTGGACCTTGCGCTTGTCAGGCAAGCACTTATTCCACTGAGCTGTCTCCCTGGCCCCCTTTCTTGTTATTGAAAGTAAAGCAGGCAGTACCTGTACTCTCCAACTGAGTTTGCAAGTGAGAGCCTTAGTGAAAGGGGATGTTACACAATAATTTTTTTCAGTTTAATGTGAATGAAACAACCATTTCAGTGAAAACACTAGCAGTTTTCTTTGGAGGAAAAATTGATGAATTTACTCTTCAGGTGGATCTACTGGTAACCATATTTGTTTTTTTAATTTTTAAAAAAGATATTTGTTTACCTGGTACAGGATCTTACTTCACAGCTTGGACTCGTAGTGATCCTCCCAGCTCAGCTTCCGCAGCACTGGGATTACAGAACATGTGCCACTAAGCTTGGTTCCAGTGGCCAGCTTGGCAAGGGGCCAACACAGCATGCGGTACTCGAGATCAAACCCAGGTCCTTGTCCTTGCCAGGCAGGTGTTTAGATCATCAAGCTATCTCCGTAGCCCCCTGGCAACTCTTTAGAAATAGAAAGTCACCCAAAACCCTGTATGTGTTTGTGCCAGTTAATAGCTTTTGAAAAAGTGATGCATGGCATAGGTTAGATGCAGACTGTCCAATCAAGGATATAGAAGACCAAAGTTACAATTACTCAATCTTGCCTTTAGTGGGGAGCAAAGAGGGACCTTTATTTAATTGTATTTTATGTGGCTGCATGAAGAGCCATGCAATACAGACTTAGTTTAATTATTGATAGAATTATAGCTGTCTTTGAAAAAGAGATAGTAATTCAAATGGGTAAAGTGAGAGGTTCCTTAATGTTCAGTTCAGTGGAAAGAAAGGCAAATGTTTCTACATTTATAATGTTGATGTCAATTTCAGATGTGATATTAAATCAGTAACACTGAGTCATTGAGTGTTTCTGAGGTCTAAAGGAAGAGGCAGCATTGCACAGGGTGTTAGTCAGCTTTCTGTTACTGTAACAAAATACTTGATAATAAAAGTAAAAAGAGGAAAGGTATATTTTGGAGGATAATAATCCTCCACAGTTTTTGGAGGATTTAGCCTATGATAGGTTCACCCTATTACTTTGGCATGTGGCAAGTGAGTGCTTGACCACTGGACCATTTGATGAAGAAAGCTACTCATCTGGTGGCCCAAAAGGAAAAAGGAGACTCATGTTCTTAGGATCCCCTTCAAGACCTAAAGCATCCCACAGTGCCCACCTCCAGAAGCCCCACTGCCTCCTAGTTGTGCATTGCTGGTGTCCCTTCGGGGACATGTAAGAGCCAGACTGCAGTACACTCCTCCAGAGACTAGACAGAGGCAAGATTACTTGGGCCATAAATCCTGGCTGTAATCTTGAATGTGCACCGAGGGCTGTGGAACCACTCCCTGCCACCTTAGTAACACCCAGGGTTAACCTCTCCAACCCTTGTCCTAAGGCCTAAAGCATCCAGACAAAGATAAGAAGAGCAAAGCAAAGATTCCTGAACCTGAAATTCCAAAGTTCCAGATCAGGACCAGAGTGCACCAGTGACCTGCAGTAACCTTTGGTCTGCGGGAGCTCGCTGAACACTCAGCATATGGACTGCATCTCATACCTCCAATTACAGTATGCCAGGGTGAAAGGACCTGCACCTTCTCTGCAGTTGACGTGATTCAGCACTCTTGGTCATCCTGGGACGAGCCCGGATGTGAGGCGTACCTTAATAGTGCAGCATTTTGAACCCATACACCTTCTCCCCTGAGGGCCAGTGCTGTTTCCCTTTCTCAGGTGCAAGCCCACTCACTCTTAGGGTGCCATTACCTAAATAAACTACTGATTTCTCCTTAGCATCACATGCCATGTTCAATTCTTCTTTGTCACACACAAGAACCTAGAAATGTAACCTGGACTCGCATTACCCATGGTAACAGCTCTGTTCCCTTTTTAGCTGTTAGCTATTGTCAAAGTTTGTACTTTTGATAATTTATCAATATTGTTGAGGAGGCTGGGGAGATGGCTCAGTAGAATAAGCCCTTGCCTGGGAAAAGCAAGGGCCTGAGTTCAATCCCCAGTTCCACCAAGGAAAAAAAGGAACCTAATATTGTTGAAGATTGAATTGCTGTATATACAAAGTGCTTAGAACAAGCATATGAACTTATATAGCAGTCTGGATAGCTATATAAGTGTGCACAGTGTGTTGGTACTACGCACGATGATTGTGTGACATAGGTGTATTTGTCTCACCTCTAGTGTTTATAAGTTAAAAAAATGCTATAGGATGGTTTTAGTCATTACTTAGTTCATTTACTCACCAATTAAGACCATTTCAAGAAACTGGTCCTATAAAAATGAATAAATTTGACTTACATAAAAGCATAGATACCTGATGAATTTTTTAAAATCTTGTCATAAAATTTTATTTATTAAATATGTAATTTTTTTATTTGGCTTTTTGAAAAATATTAAAGCAAACCATGCTCATTGAAGAGTTTAACAAATGTACAGAAGAACTTTAGTATGTTTTATACAATGGGAAGGAGTATTATTTTTAAATGCTTTTGCACACTGGCACCTGGCCATACATGTCTACTACTGAGCGAGTTTGTATGCTGGATTGATTATTAACACACTGTTGCTGATCAGCTGTGTGCAATGAGCCACAAACAGGCTCAGTTTATTTTTCAGCGAAAATTTTTTCCTTGAAAAATGAATAAACAGATTTTGCCAGTCAGAGGGAAAGTGGAATGTTTTGAATGCCAGCAAAAGAATTTTGGTGCTAGAATGCAAGCCTGGAATGAACTTCACCCAAGATAAAAAATGCAAAAAGCAGACTGCTTGAGGGTGCAGTGTTGCTGTAAAGAGCTGAGTTTCAAGGACCAGCCTTATGGTTCAGCAGACTAAAGTGCCTGGTTAGCCAGAGCGCAGTGGCTGGGGTTCAGTGCCCAGCCTACCATGCTGGCCCTGTCCCTGGCAATTGATACTGGCCGTGGTGGTGCGTACCTGTAATCCCAGCACACAATAGAATCACTGTGAGTGCAGTCTATGTAGTGAAATCCTGTAGACCCTGTACTAAATACATGCATGTATATATGTTTTTTTTTTTTTTTTTTCTTTTTGAGGCAGGGTCTCACTATGTAGCCCAGGCTGGCCTTAAGCTCACTTTGTAGCTCAGGCTGGTCTCGAACTCACAACAATCCTCTTGCCTCAGCCTCCCGAGTGCTGGGATTACAGGCCTGCGCCACCACGCCCGGCTCATGCATGTATATATGTAAAACTGAGGTTCAACATAAAATGAATTTACATAATCAAACTTGTTGTGGCCATCACATCTCTAAAGCTTTAGAGTGATCTACTGCTTAATGAAAATAACATTCTCAGAAAAAAAAAAAAGCCTTTTTTGCTCATAGAATAAAAGGTTCTCAATCTCAATTTGGAAGTTTGGCCAAAGATACTTTAGTGAGAAGCTTCCGATGGAATGAGGATCCTGTGGTCGCTAGGCTGAACACTTTAAAGATCAAGAGCCAGTCTCCCAAGGAGTCCATGCGGGTCTTTGTTAACCTGCTTATGTCCTGCCCAGCCACAAAAGCCAAGAGATGTGTTCCTATAATTACACAGGCCATGTTTGTAACAAACGCCCTTCTTAGATTAGATGCCATGAGGAATGAGTGAGATGTCCCAGAATCATGTGTGCAGGGTCAGTGAGCAGTGATAAGAAAAACAGGATAAATCTTTCAGAAAGAGGGAAAGCAGTAAGCCCATTTTGTAGACAAATGGATCTTGATGAATATAGTACAGTGATTCTTAGGGTCTTGAATCAGGTGAATTTCCCAATTTGTAAGTGGTCTCTGTTCTCCTTTTTTCAGATGAAAACTTTGATTCAATAAGACAAATTGTTAGTTGAGTTCTGGTGGTTTTGTTGTTATGAAATTATTTTTTGCTGATTTGTTCTGTGCTCTCAGCTTCAAGAGAAAGCTACATCTTATTTCACTGAAAAATGTAGGCATCTTAAATGATATAGACTGACAGATTATTTTCAGCCTTGAAGGATACTTAAGAGACTAAGAGATAGATCTGTTGTGTGAAGAAAAGTCACCT
This sequence comes from Ctenomys sociabilis, assembly GCA_004027165.1. NCBI lineage: Eukaryota > Metazoa > Chordata > Mammalia > Rodentia > Ctenomyidae > Ctenomys > Ctenomys sociabilis. Next base: position 47,986 of record PVKA01002762.1, read on the forward strand.
GTACTAAGTGAAGAAGCACATTATCACTCGTGTTGTTTTGCTACATTTCAAAGTTTTAATGACTATAATAAATTTTGATACCATGGACGTATTTTACAGGGAGAAAAACAAGAGGTTTAATCTTACTCTTGAGATGTACCAGCATGTTTTAGACCTGTTACCTCACTTCCCTTTACAACGAACTTGTTCTTCGTTGGTATTTCATCAATAAAATAATGAGGTAACATACACTTCATTTTTATAGCCAGAATAAAAAATGGTATTTTCTGTTATGGTCTCATTAGCCCCCAAAAGTGCTTTTTATATCTGTTTTATATTTGAATGTTCAGAAACATAAAATATAATTAAATTGTCTATAAATGTCACTACTTAGTTATTTTACTTGTCATTGAAATGATAAGCATACATGCTAATGATTGATCAGAACTTTTTTTTTTTAATGGTATTAGAGATTGAACTCGGGACCTTGTGCTTGCCAGGCAGGCACTTATGCCACTGAGCTATATCCCTGACCTAATAAGGCCTATGTTTTACTTATTTTTTCATCATTCAGAAAAAAAAGCCCGTATCTATTTTGGAAGTGTTACAAAGTATTTGAAATTTAGCTTAAATTTTCAGAGACTAATACTAAAATCCATCATATGAAAAGTCATATTTTATAGCAAACATTCCTTGTTTTCGTACTCTTAATTAGTTATTATTGGTTTATTTAGAACAAGTACAATTTTGGTGCTTTCAGTATATTAGTTTGAGGTGAGGAGTTTCTAAGAAGCTTCCACAGAAATGTGCAAATACACAGGCTATACTTAAGCTTCTATAGAGAAGTTACTGGCTTATTTTCATCCCCAGAGAAACCTACATTTTTATGGTGTACCCAAAAAATGAAAATTTACTTGTTCATTTCACAAATATTTTTGAGGGTCATGCTATTAATGAAAAATAAGAGGTAAATAGAATAAGAATAAAAGTGGAAGTGGATGATTTGGAAAAAATATAAGATGTGTAAGGATAGTTCTCATCAGGAAAGAATACATCAGAGTGCATTGTGGGGTGTGACACTAGAGAGAAGTGTTTTCAAGGAAGGTCTGTGATTGAATCATGATTCCATCTTCGTTGTGGCGTAAAGTAAGCGGGGATGGGAGATCTACTGTCAGGTGTGAGATGTGAAAAAGTAAACAGGCAGGGGAGATAAGTTAATACTGATTATGGTTTTAGTGTTTAATATAAGTTGTCACTCATGACAATATCTTAAATATAGTATTTATTAAACACTTGACAAATATTTTTAGTGACTGTTCTAGAAATCCTGTTTGTGGTAATTAGTAATTACATGTTTGATTCTGGAAATTTAAGATAATTTCTCTTATGTTTAGAAAATTATGAATAAGCTTAGAACATTAAAACCTTTTGAATAAATCTTATTTTTGCAGCCTTTTATAAAACATTTCATTGTGAAAGAATTTTATAAATGCTGTCACTAAGTTAATATTGTTCATTCATTTGTGGCTTTGGCTCCAGTAAAATTATAAGTAAAATAAATTTTTAAAAAGCCTCTTTTAGGGCTGGGGAGATGGCTTAGTGGAATAAGCACTTCCCTGGCAAGCGCAAGGGCCTGAGTTCAATCTCTGATTCCACCAAAATAAAAAAGAAAGAAAGAAAAGCCTCTTTTAAAACTGTATTTTATCAATATCTAATTTGTTGAAGCAATTTCAATTGACGATGTCAAGAAACAATTTGTTTGAGTAAGGTAGTGAAGCTAAGAAAGAAAATATATATTGGAATTAAATTGAGTGGCCATCAAAATGAAAATTTCATTCTCTTTTCAGTTCGCTGCATTTTTGCTATTTGATAATTAATATTTCTTTTTTGCTTTAGCATGAAGTAGCTCTTTTTTTTTTTAAATATTGAATTCTAGGGCTGGCCAAATAGCTCAGTGGGTTACAGTGCCTGCAAGCAAGTACAGGGGCCGAGGATTTCCTGGGCCTGCTGTGCCAGCCCCACCCCTGGGGTGCACTGAGTTGACAATTGAGACTGGGCATGGTGGCACACGCCTGTAATCCTAGCTCTTGGGAGGCTGTAAACAGGCAGATCACTACGAGTCTGACCTAGGAGTGAGACCCTGAACACCCTGTAGACCCTTCCCTAAAATACAGAAATAAGGTGTCTTGAAACTGTCTGATTAACATTTGCAGTTCAATAAAATAAAAAAAAAAGAAAGAAAGAAAAAAAAATACAGAAATAAATAAATAAATAATAAAATAAAATATTGAATTCTGTCACTTGATTTTCCAAAGAAATGGTACTTTTCAAGGTTAAGGACTTAAAGTTAATGCCAGTATATGTCATTAACTTGAAAAGCATTGAAAATCTAATTGAGGTCATTGAGATTAACTTTGTACCTTAGTTGTACTTTCTCAGGCTTGTTTTTGATGTTTTGTGTCAGGTGTTTAGTCCTTTTACACTGAGGAATCTAGAATAAGAAGTGCAAAAGGAGTAAACCAAATTTTAAGATCCTATAATAGTTTGAGGTGGGGAATGGTTCTTGACAAACCCATAGGATATTTGAGTGTGAGGGCAGCTAACATGGCTGCTTGTTGAAGAGCTGTGAAAAAAAAAAAAGAGGACTGGCCAAATAGGCCAGTGGATTAAAGCGCCTGCTTAGGCAGATGCAGGGACTGGGAGTTCAATTCCTGGGCCTGCCAAGCAGGTCGCGCACCCAGGACACGATGAGACAGAGATGAGACTGGGCGTGGTGGCCCGCACCACGGGCCTGTAATCCCAGCACTTGGAAGGCTTATAAACAGGACAGTCACTACAAGTTCGATCTATGCAGTGAGACCCTGTAGACCCTGTCTTAAAATACAAAAAAAAAAAAAAAAAGTTGTGAAGAACTCTACGTTTCAGAGGGTGTTTGTTCAAAATTATTCTTTTGGAATTGCAGTGTATTCAGGGACATATGAGCAGATGTTGTCCCTCATTCTCCAGGTGATCATAGGATGACCATGTTACCAAGTGGCTGCAGCAGAGCAGAATGGGTGTTTGCTGGGTAGAGATGTCCTTACTTGAGTACTTCATAAGCATGGCCTTTGGAGTTCTACAGGACAAAGTTGATGAATGATGTAGTGGCAGAGGGTAGACTTCAGTAGCAACATAGGAAATAGACATGCCGTGTTCCTCATTTGTATTTGCCATTTGCCAAGTTTCACTTCATTTTTTAGAACTGGACTCACAGAATTTCTCTGGTTGCGAAAATTTTAAGTCATACTGTAAAGACACAGATGGGAAATGTTGTTTGTTGGGAGTGTTTCTAGTTAGGTTTATTGATTTCATAAGTAACTGACAAGATGAGAAAATATCCATATAAGTCTTTTTTCAGAAGAAAACACCAGGTAAAATATTCTAAGAGTTTTATTTTTGTTTGCTTGCTTGTTTGTTTTTGGCAGAACTTGGGGTTGAACTCAGACCCTTATGCACTTTATCACAGGTTAAATTTTACTTCTGAAAACATCAACATGTTGACTTAATAACCTCTTGGCTCATTCATATCAGAAGTTAAATATGAACATCAAGCCTACGCCTAAGCTTATGATTTCTATTAGCAGAGAAGGTTTAATGTATTATCTTTTGTTGGATATTGGGATTTTGCGTTCACTTGTTTCTACTCTACATTTTTTCAGGGCCTCTGTGATTGACTTCTGTGATACTGACATTGATTTGTCTCTTCCTCTTGCCTTAAAAAATCATTTATTGTTTGGACATGCGCTGGATGGCTTCAATGGCTTAACACTGAAGCCCTTTAATCTGATGGGGATGGAACTGTAAACAGAGAGATGACTCAGTCTTTGCCTTGAGGAATTCCACAGCCTGATGGGGGAGGGAGGAGAGGTGCAGAAAATAATAGGTATGATGTGCAAAGGCCTATAACAAGCAGTTGTTTTCATAGCTAGCATTGGACTTTAAGGATGAGTGGAGGCCATCTGAGGCGAGGAGGGGCTTTCCAGTCAGAAAGAACAGCAAGAAGAGGCAGCCATGAGTGTGAATAAAAGAGATAATTAAGGATTTTACATATTTGTGATGAATTTGAATTTCATTTTCTCAGCCAAGAGGTACTTCTAAATATTTTTAAAACAGAAGATAGCCACTGATGAGTATGATTCAGTTAGGCTTGAGTGCTTTTGAAGAGAACCTTGCATTCTTAATCTCCTTGGCCAGATGTTGATGTCTAGCTGCAAGAGATGCTGGTAAATGTACTGCATTAGCTGGGAACATTGACACCAGGACTGCAATGTTGGTGGTGTTCTTAAGGATAAAGGATGAATAGAATATTGGGTGACAACTGACCCTGAGATGTAGAAGTAGGTTGCACTGTAAAAACATGTAGAAGAAAATGAAATCACTAATAAGCATTCTGAATAACAGCAAAGGTTCTCTATGAACTGTTAGACAAAGTTTATGGGGTTTTCGCACATTTCTTATCTGCTAGGTAACTATATAGTGAATACATCTTTGTGGAGTGAGAAAGGAGATGGTGCAGGATTCTTTTCACTCTAGTGACAAGATCTTGCAATAGTGTAGTCTATATTCTGTCCGATTGAACCCCAGGATGTGTTCAGTCTTTAGTTCCTGGGAAATCTTTCCAATGAGAGTGATAGAAAAAGCTGATAATTTCAGTGGCTCTATGGATAGTGATGGCTGTGTTAGTTTACCCTCTCTATTGGTAGACTATCAGTCATTTAATCTAGAAACTTTGTTGTTGCACTTGTTCTTTGTAAGGGACACCAGCTAAAACAGGCTTTGAGGCTTTTAGAAAGGCACATAAGGCTGAGAACCTCTTCTGAGCTGGATCTGCCTGTCATGCTGAGCTTTTCTGTTGCTTAATAGCTTTTCATGTCTATTTTTGCTTACCTGTGCTACTGAAACAGTATGAAGAGACTTGTGGAAAAGAAACAATCCTGTATATATTTCATCAGCAAAAATGGGACTGCCAATTTAAATTTCATTTCAATTCTGTGTTTATTTTCTGCTTTGTTTCAATTTTCTAAATGTGATCAAATAAAAATATTTCCAGAAAGTGTGGGTTGAAATAAAGATGGAGAAAAAGCTTTTCGTTTGGAGCAAACTTGGTGTTAAGAAGTTATTGAAGGTGGTGGTGGAGTCATAACAGCTGCGCCTAAACATTGACTTAAGGTTTATCCCAGCAGTTTGGTTTAGTGTTGAAGAAATGTCAAAAACATGATTTCTCAAAAGCTTCTTTTGGTTTTATTTTCTAAGGTACTTCTTTTTGAACTCTAACTTCCTTGAAGAATAATCAAAAGGGCAGTTTAACTTTGACAATTTTATTTTTTATTTTTATTTATTTATTTATTTATTTTGTCTTTTTGAGACAGGGTCTCACTATGCAGTTCAGGCTGGCCTTAAACTCACTTTGTAGCTCAGGCTGGTCTCGAACTCACAACAATCCTCCTGCCTCAGCCTCCCAAGTGCTGGGATTACAGGCCTGCGCCACCACGCCCGGCAACTTTAACAATTTTAAATCTAACTTATTCCAGGCATGGTGGCATATGCCAGCACTCAGAAGGCTAAGGCAGGAGGATCACTGCAAGTTCAAGGCCAGCCAGGACTACACAAGAGTGAGTTCAAGACCAACCTGACCTGCATAGTGCAGTCCTGTCTCAAAAAGAGCAAAGTAAATAAATAAAATAAAATTTATTTTGAAGTGTCTGTCAGATAAGCAGTTGTCTTTCTGTACTTGTAGACAGTGTCTTCAGAAAAGCAGATGACCACTTGTATATGCCTCTAACAGATGCTGATTAATGAAAGTGAAAGGTATCCAAAATTACGTTTAGCTGCATATATTTTCTTACATTGATCATTATTTTGAAATTATATTTTTAAATGAGATAGTTTATCAATAAAGAAAAAAAGATTGCTAATTTATGTCTTACATTATTTAAAACTTGTAATCATATTATAATTTGAAAATAAAAATTCTTTAATTTCTATGTAATTTTCTAATAGTCATACAGTTTATCTAACTTGAGAGATTATATTTAAAGAAATTTTTCCATAAAGAGCACATGTCTATTTTATTGAGTTTTATTCTATTTTTATATACTTGAAAATATCGAGTCCTCCCAAAACACCACACTTTAAGCTCAGTCTAAAATGGGAGTTCTTCATTGGTGTGAATTGCAGAGGTAGGGCTGTTGTCTTCTTTAACCGACTTTAAATAAGCAGTAGTTGATATTGTAGGCAGTTGGTTTCTGTGCCTTTGTTTAGCATCATCAGATTGAAAAACATAAAAAAAAGAAAAGAAAAAAAAAGAAAAGAAAAACGTTTGGTGTTGAAGAATATGTCCAGAGAAAAGTGTTTGAATGCTTAGATCCTTGCTGCTGAGTGAGCTGAATCTTTTGTTTCCAAGCTGGGAGTTCAGTCTAAAGCCTGGCACATGGTACGCAAACGTTCTACCACTGATCTACACCCTCAACTCTGGCGCACCTGCACCTGATAAATATTTCATTGACTGTGTTCATAGTCTGTTGTATTTCTTAACAAACATCTCTCTAGAAACTTTTCTCTACTTCTGATCATTTATAATACATGAAAAGAATTGATAGAGATTGCAAAAATACTAGAAAAGTTCCTAGTTGGATATCAATTTTAATCGTACCTACTAAATTCAAATATGGGTTTTTAAAAATGGAACAGTATAATGATCTTTATGAAGTGACTTAAATATATATTTATTCAATTTAAAGGAATGGAAAGCAAGCTAGAGGCACCTGTGTGTGTAAAGGAACACTCATTTAGGATTATCCGTAAGGCTTGTAGTTGATAATTAAGATTCAGCCATGGATTAAATGAAATAACCTATTGTGATTTGCTCTTGAGCCATCAGTGATAAGAAATCAGGAGCGTGGCTTTAGGTCAGCCTTAAATATATTTCCTGTGGAAATGGTAACCTTCAAGTTCAAGGCAAGAGCCATAGAATGAGTGTTCCATTCAGAGGCTCTACTGGGTTGGTTCGTTTCATCTCAGAATTCCTCCAGCTTTTAGTGTCATTCAGTAAAGGTATAATAGGACCGTTAGTTGTAGGTTTTTTTTTTTTTTGTCTTTTTGAGACAGTGTCTCACTATGAAGTTCAGTAGCTCAGGCTGGTCTTGAACTCACAATAATCCTCCTGCCTCAGCCTCCTGAGGATTACAGGCATGCATCACCACGCCTGGCCCATTATCTCTAATCTAAAGTTTTAAAGGAGCCACATAAAATAAAAGAGGGCCTCAGGATGTAGCCTGGGAGTACAGGACATGTTTAGTGAGTGCACAGCCTCTCCAGCAAACCCTCAGGCCACGGACGTTAAAGAAAGAGATGAAATTAATTTTACCATCTGGTCAGTGTAACCACTCTCCATGAAATACAGTACAAACTGTTTCCCTGTCATATGTTCATAGTTTTCATAGGGCATATTGTACTTCAGGCCCACTATATGATGTGCTGTATTCAGTAGTGCCCTGTAGTTAGTGGCTGCCATATTGCACTCAAAAAGATTGGCCTTCTCAAACCACTGAAGCATAGGAAAAGAGTCATAGATGTTTTGAGGTAGCCAGATCTGTAGAGCTTCCCTTGCATTTTACAAATAAAGAAGGATGTGGACATGTTGCTTTGCTCAAAATCACATGAATATTAAGCATCAAAAGTCCAGTCTCTGTCATCCTACTTCTAATCTCCTTTTGCATTAGGTTGGTTCTTCTTTTTTTTTCTGTTCTGTGTTGTTCTGTCCACTTTAATTATTTTTTAAGAGCAGTAGGTTAAAATTTTTTCTCTTACAAAAAGACAACTGAAAAAATAAATATAAAATGGTACGTATGTCATGCTTATCCGTGGCCAATTTGTGTCCACTTGAGTAAGTATCATTGTTAGGTTGTTGCTGTCAGTTAAGAATATCTGGCCCACTTCAGGAAAGCACAAACTGATCTGGACAGAACTCTTGTTTGGGGGCAGGGCATATATGATTCCCAGGTACCTGTAGAGCTTCGTGTGACATTGAGATGTAAAATAACACCAGGTTTAGCGATCAGTTCATTTTTCTGTTGTAGGCACCATTGGAGTAGAAGTAAGGGGAACCGTTTGGGACCCAGGGTACCTGACTCTGAGTCTTGGTTAAGCCATCAGCAGACCACTGACAGGAAAGGAGAGTGACTTTTCCCCTTCATATACAATTTGTTGCATATTTAGGTACAATGAACAGTTTTCACTTTGCCCTGGAGCTTCTAGAAATATAGTGGTTCAGCTTCCTTTTTTTTTTCTTGTGTTTGTTTTTAGAGGCTGTCCCTGTGTATAGCCGCAGTTCTTGCTCAATTACACTTACGGTGTGATAATTTTTGACAACCTAAGCATAGTGCACTCCTGCTATGTAAAGTATTTCATAGCTGGAGCAGGGAGATCAGCATGCTTCTCGCATACTCATGGTTGAGATGATAGAAACAGGCTTGATGAATGAACATGTAGAATTGGAAATTGTTTCTGTTTCTTCTCTAAAATATTTATCAGCCTGGATGTTGTAGACTGTGTAACAATGCTTTAAAGATAGTTTGAGTTTATTCATGTGGTTGAGGCTTAATGACTTCAATTTAATGCACGGTATTTTCTGATGCAAGTAACTGAATTTTGCCAATGCTGAGATAGGGAACGGTACTTACAGAGGTGTCTCAGTTTTTAGGAATGAGTTATTATGATATTCCAATTTCCTTTGATAAGTATTTATAATCCTTTATTTTTTGTATTACAGGGTTTTCAGGGTCTCACTGTTAGATCAGACTCATAGTGATCTGCCTGTTTGCAGCCTCCCAAGAGCTGGGATTACAGGTGTGCACCACCATGCCGTCTCTGCTGTCCCAGTGCACTCTGGAGGCGGGGCCATACAGCATGGCAGGCCCAGGATATAATCCCTGGCCCCTGTGCCTGCTTGCAGGCACGTTAATCTGCTGAGCTATTTGGCTGGCCCTTTTAAAATCCTTTAAATGAAAGGAAAATACTTTTTTTTTTCCCCAGACAGGGTCTCACTATGCAGTTCAGGCTGGCCTTGAACACACTGTGTAACCAAAGCTGGCCCTGAACTTGAAGTGATCTTTCTGCCTCAGCCTCCAAAGTGATGGGATTACAGGTGTGCAGCACCCTGCTTAGCTATTAAAAAAAAAAAATCCATTTTTCAAATAGTTTTTTCTGTACTTTTTTCAGAATAAATATAGCCATAAGAACAAAAGTGCTAAACTTTGGAATACTTGGAAGAGTCATCGTTGAAAATTATGTTTAATTTGGATTTTAAATTGAGAATTGCAGGTTCATTGTAGAAAATCTTTTTAAAAAATGTATAAAAACATACATCTTTCTACCACCCACAGATGTTTGTGATGATGTCATATTTGAAAGATTTTTGTGGTTGTTCTATAGCTTTCATTTTATGCTTTGTATTTTATCCCTCATCATTAATCTCATGTTGTTGTAAATAGAATGTGAATGAGTGCACAGATCTGATGAGGGAAGCTGAGACTCTGCAGTTGTAGACCTCTGCTTTTTTGCGTGATATTTTCAGCCCAAAGTTAGGCTGGAAGTTGTGGCAGGACCTTGGCACACATATGTCTGGCAGTGCTTTGATTATTTGTTGACTGATCTAAATCAGTTAATAGTGTTCAGCACGGTGGTCTTTCAGCTGTACTATAAGGAAGAACAGATGCCATGAAGCTTAACAAAAATAAATAAGGCAAACCAAACCTAGTAATTCAGACAGGCCAATCTTCTACTTAATTGCTGTGGAGGCTGAAGATTGAGCCTAAGAAGTGGTTAGGCTGGATAGGAAGCAGAGCTGGGGCCCGCACGCAAATGCAGCGAGGCTGTGGTTTTAGTTTCCAGGAGCCCTTCGCTGGAACATTAGCTCAGTGTGAGGATAACAGAGCTACTGATAGGGTGTCCTCCTGCCTACTTCCTTGCTGTTAAATTCTTTCCTGCTTTGTGTGGTTCAGAGAATTAATTCTATGATGTTCCCTTAGGTAAAAATCTTTAGCCACAAAGAGCTGCATTTTGTCCTTCAATTTAACGTGATGAAAATGTCCCTTCTGCAGGACCCTGTGGAGGGGCAGAGCACACTCAGCCAGTCCCATGTCGTTTGTTATTAGCTGTTGCTCGCACAGTCCGTGAGCCCGTTTTATACTTTGCATTACAGTTTGGGGGCAGAGATTATGTCATTTGTTGTTTCTTTTTCTTTATTTTTTTTTTTTTTTGGAGGAACTGGTGATTGAACTCAGGCCCTTTCACTTGCTAAGCAAGCGCTTATTCTACTGAGCCATGTGTCTCCCTGGCCCTATTGTTCATTTTGGGGAACGCTTGCTTGGGATTGAACCTCGGATGTCATGAATGCTAAGCACACACACCACTGAGCTACACTCTGACCCGTTGTTCTTTTTATTTATTTTGGTGGTACTAAGGGTTGAACCCAGGGCTTTGGGCACCTTGGGCAAATGCTCTACCATGGTGCTACGCCCTCAGTCCTCTTGCTCACTTTTAAAAATAAATTACAATTCCATAAAACCATAATGAACAAATCTCATATACTTGAAAACTAGTCAGTATTAAAATCGTATTTCCATACTATCAGAATCACAGGACTTGAAAGAAAACGGGGATGGAACATGGTGTGTCATTCATGTATCTCTGTGTTAACACCAGTTCTCTGAGAATTCAGATGCAGCCAGGAGAAAAGCACAGCATGGGGTGGGGGCAAACAGTTCTTCTTGGGGGAGGCAGTGAAGTTGTGGGTTCGTTCAGCACCTCCTGGTGGTAAGTGCTGTGAAGAGAAGTTGGGCGAGTGAGGGCTGGAGAGGCAGAGTACCTGTGACCATGAGAGAGACCCAGGTGCGCTACTGTACAATATGCCACTGTGTCTCGGAGATTATTTTGAATTGAAGAAACAGCAGAATGTTTTCTACCTGCTCTGTCTCTGCCCAGAGGCAGGACATTGGTTCCTGTTTGTGAAGGAAGGGGTCCTTTTGTACCAAGAAGAGGAGGTTGGAGGTCATCCGAGAGGGCATTGACTGTTTTAGTCTTTGGAAACAGACCTTGGTATAAATAAAGCCTTCTTTTCTGTTAGTTTCCCCACACACTTACCTCTCCACAATTTACCACCCTTTCAAAGCCTAAACTCCTTTTTGTCTTGTCAAATGTCCACAATGGATCACTTTGTTAAAATGATGTGTAAACTCAGTTGAGGCTTTTCTGTTCTGTTCTCTTCTGTCCTTCCATGTAAAAATTACTCGCATCAAATAAAATTTGTTTGTTTTTTCCTGATGTTCTGCCTTTTGACAGAACGGTCCCAGATAAGAAACTGAAAGGGTGGTGGAAGATTCCCTCCCCTCTGCTTCTCCTTCTCCTCCCTCTCCCTCTCTTTCTTCTTTCTCCCTCTCCCTCCCCCCTTTCTTCAGTTTTTAAGCAGGAGGGAATAGAAAGGCAAGTCTGTGAAGTGTGAGCATGCTGGAAGTGCCTAAGCTTTTACAGGCATGCTACTATCAACAATCAATAATTTTTTTATGGATGCTTGATATAGGTGAGTCCTTTATAAGAACCAGAAGCAAGGGTCTTTCATTCTGAATTCAGTCAGTTATTGGAGAAGAATTTATTAAAGATGTTCTGTCTTCTAGACATTTGAAAGAGCTCTTAGAATCTGTAACAATTTAGCTTTGCCTTTACATAGGGAGAAGTACTGTTACTGTTTTATGATTATTTTAAAAATTTTATTTTGGAGGGGGAATGGAGAGCTTGCATTAGAAATGTAGCAGTCAGTAATGTAATACATATGTTTGTGATTTATTAGTTCTAGAATAAACAAGCTGTATTCTGACATGGCATAATAATGTGCACAAGCTTTCTTGTCTGTGGCAATAATGATAAATAACAGCTACACAGGTCTTCTCATCAGCCGGGCAGTGCTTCTCCTGCAGTCCTTAGGAGGTCCCATGAGGGAGACAGCTGTCCCAGATGGTTACCAAGAAACCAGGTTCCAATGCCACCTTCATTATCTCCATATCCTTCACCACTTAATTCTCCCTCCTCTGGCAGAGTGGGCTGCTGGGTGGAGTTTAGCCAGTGTTTCCTCTGAAACTATGCACAGAGCTCCTGAGGAAGCCAGCCGGAGGCTGCAGTAGATTGATAAGTACCAGGGCTCTTGGCGTGCAGGAGATTAGTAAGTACCAGGAATCTTCCATGGCCCATAGTTCTTGGCTGCGTTCCTTCCACCCAGGCCTCATATTCAGGTCATTCTGATGGCTGATGTCTCTGCTTAGGATCTTCTCTCCTCTTCTATAGCTACTTTCATCCCAATTCTCAATCTTACCATTTTCTCAACCCAAATAAGATAGTCTTAGATGTAGGTGTTGGAGTCATTCAGAAGCTGGATTTGAATAACAGCCCTGTCCATTTCCTAGAACTGTAACTACAGAGACAATGACCTAACTTTCTAATCTTCACGTAAATAGCTTTGTCAGGAGGACAACTGAATTAAGAGGAAGTCTGAAGCACATCTTATGGACCTTAGCAGGTCCTGAGTGTGCGAGGCTAAGATTTTCAGTCTTTAACCTCTTTGTTAGCAGCTCTTCTTCAGAATGTCCTGATGGTCAAGTCAGCCACACTTTACTCTTCTGGAAATGCACGGGTCAAGGCACAGCCTAGCAGCTTTCTTTTGTAATTTCATCGCTATCAAATAGCTGGAATAGCTTTTCGCTGGTAATGCTTTTGATGCCTAAGAAGAGATAGATGAGTTATTTGTATTTCCACATAAATTTTGTGATCAGTGTTTGAAAAGAGCCTCATTTCCTTGATTATTTCCCTTCACTGACTGGACCTGAGAGTGATTAGTGAACCCAAAAGAAAAGCCACTTGGGAAGGAATCTCAAGCACGTCTTCCAGGAGGTGGCTTGTGCCCCTCCCTGTGCTTTCCTGGTGGCCAGGCACCAGTGACAGCCTTGGACCAGCTGGAGACAGCTACAGGATTCCTGACTGCCACCTTTCAAAGGGCTCTGCTAACCCTTTTGAAAACAAAGGGTTGTTTATCACATATCAAAGAGGACATGGCAGGGCATAATTGAGAGATCTTTCTGAAGGGACATGTGACTTCTAGTGCCTGCGGAGGCTGCCTGAAATGGTGGCAGTCAGTCCTGTGTCTCAGGTAGAATCAAATTATGCCTCTTGAGACCCTAAGAACAGCTTGTTGTGTAACTCTTTTACTCTGTATTAGAAATGTACGTTTCTATTCGTATTTTATCAGTGCATTTTAAGTTCCTGTCTCTCAGACATTTGATTTAGAGATTACTTTATACTTTTGGTGGTTTTTCATTAATTCATAAAATCTGAATTGAACAGAGCAATCTTTTTTGTTGTAGGAGGTCCCCCCCTTTTTTTTTAAATAAAGGAGTTACACTATGTTGGGGAGGGATTGACTTTTGCAAGAAGAACCCCAGAGACTGTAGGGGTGTTTGATATTTTGTTTCTATGAGGATATACTTTCCCTCTTCTTAGTTGCTTTGTCCTGACCCAGCATGTGTGAGCTCAGCCTGATCAGGTGACAGGTGTCCTATCCTGTTACACCCACATCCTGTAGCTGCTTCCAAGTGCTTTGAGGGAGACTTAACACAGATTAATTTAACAGTTGCTCTGTGAAAACAGATGCTCTTTGCTACTCATTTCTAATAAATTGTCAAGCCATTTAAAAGATTCTCTTTAAGAAGTCACATCTTCCCAGAGAGCTGTAGACCAATAAGGCCAAATTGAAATGCTTGTGTCTAAAATTAGTGTATTATATTTAAAACCCTTGGCCTCAACCTGGTTGTGACACGCTCCTTACCGAATTTCTAGTGAGATGTTTATTCATAAAAATAAATCTTACACAAATGGCAGTGTTCAAATGTTAACCAGTCTGTTTTGGCAGCTTGACCTTTCATGAAGGCAAAATAATTCTCTTTTTACTTGAAGAAAAAAATTAGTTAGCATTTGTATGCAGTGGTATGTCAAGAGAATTCAGGGTCTCATTGTAACACTGAGTTAGTAAGTAACTAACTACTGAGAGAGCCTGAGTGGTAAGTGACATGAAGATCAGAAAGAAAATCAAGCTGTGCTACCTAAGAGGCAGTTCTGCAGGAAGGGATGTTTCTAAGTATGGTAGACACTTAGCAAAACTAACATGATTATTCTCAAAACCACTTAGGACTATCATTCAGTATAAATAGCCAGAGAATCTGAAGAAAGATATCAAGATAGACCTAGAAATTAAGATTGTGTGCACACCCACAGACAAACCCGTGGGGCAGAGTCTAGAAATAAACTGGGGCCCTTGTTGGAAATTGGTGCACAAGAAAGGTGGCTTTTTCTGTGCACACCTGCATTTGTAAATGGTAGAAGGGAGTTTTCTGAACCCTCTGTCTTCAAACTCCTGTTTGAAAGTAAAAGAACCTTGTCATCCCCAACTATGGTTGCTGGACAGTTGTTTAACACTGGGCAGCTTAAATATTAAAAGTAGTCTAGGGACTGGGGAGATGGCGCTGTGGAATAAGTGTTTCCCTGGCAAGTGCAAGGGCCCGAGTTCAATCCCTGGTTCTGCCCAAAAAAAAAGTAGTCTAGGGAAAGCCTTCTTCTTTTTTTTTTCTTCTTACAGTGCAGCAAATGCCAAAAATAGAAGGGAGAGTTAAGAAATCACAAAGTATATGTATTCTGAAGCCACACCAATTAATTGTGAAACATTAAGTAGCATTCAAATTAATTCATGGCTTGTTCAAACTTCCCAAGCTTATATAATAAATTTATAGCATGTAATTTCTTCAGGTTTTAATTAGACCCTATATGTTGGTATTTGCAGTATCAGATTGACTTCACATCATTAGCAATCTTTGTTTTGTTTTGAATGCTTTTAAAGGTATTCAAAACAAAACAAAGTTTCCTCTTAAGCAATTTAGGCAGTTACTTAATTTGCACAGTGACCCAGTGAAATAGGTCCCTTGCTTTATCAAGTGGACCTCAAATCATAAGCTTCTGCCTGGAATCATGCTAGAATTCAAGCCTTTGAGTCAGATTCCAGATCATCTATCCTCACTAGCTCACAATGCTTTGATAAATGAACTGCTTCATAAAATTGGACAGCGGTGAAACTAGAAAGGAACTGAAGCGAGGCTTGGAGGAACATGCCTGGAATCTGTGCACCAGGAGGCTGAAGCAGGAGTATCGAAAATTCAAGGCCAGCTTGGTCTACAGAGTGAGAGTAAGGCAAGCATCAACTACACAGCAAGACCTAGTTTCAAAAATAATAAATAAATAAATATATTTATTTGAAAAGTAAATTAAAAAATAAAGGAACTGCTGGGCTTTTTGTCCAGGACCTTGTGATGTATGTTGTAGAGGTTGCCACTCCAATAGATACTATACTTTTTTGGGTTTAAGAGAAAGCCCATGAATTGATATTAGCACCAAAACTCCTCTGAGAAGATATATATATATATATATATATATATTCTTGTATATATACACAAAATAGTAATTTTTTTTTTACAATATTGGGGATTGAACCTAGAGCCTTGGGTGTGCTAACTGATTCCTCTACTAGTTTTTATAACTTTTAAAAATTTTTATTGAGACCATGGTGTTTTGAAATTACACAGGATGGCTTTGAATTTCCAGTCTTTCTGCCTCAGCCTCTGAATATTACAGGCATGCACCTTGCAGAACTGGGGATTGAACTCAGGCTCTTGTGTTTGCTAGAGAAGCGCTTATTCCACTGAGCCATCTCCCCTGGGCCCTTAATTTGTTTTTTTTATAAGTAGAATTTTAAAAGGTATGCAAATTAAGTTATCACTACCTAACAGATTTCCTGTGTTGATTACTTAAACCATTTGAATTCTGGTGCGGGTGCCATAGACTTTTATTTATTGAGATCCACACTTTCCTTTTCATTCCAGTGATTTTTGTCAGATGTCTGCTGTGAAGAAAACCACATGTAAACCTCAGCCGGAATTGGGCCATCAGTACCCCTCCCTATGTGTGCTAGGCTTTGTGTTAAGAAAATCCCGCAGAGGGAACTTGAACTTGTGTTTTCAGGACAAAGTTCTAGAGACAGTGGTTTGTCCACTGCTGGCCAAGAAGTCGACAAGCTTAGGTTCGAAGCGTGGCCTGGCTGTGCCTGGTGGGGACCGGTTCATCTGCTGCCTGATGACTCCTTCTCCCCAGAAGCCTGGTGGTGGCCAGCAGCAGTGTGTTGGTGGCAGGGAGCATTCAGTGGATGCTGATGAAACCGAAAGCCATCAGGCCACCCTCCTGGGTCAGACAGACTCCCTGGCACTCTGCTTATCAGCTCTGAGTTCTGTGACTCAGGCATTGTTTTTAATCTCTGTTTGGCTTAGGGTGAAACTATTCTCCGACATTTTTTGGTAAAGAACTGTATTTATAATAACCAAAATACGGGGAAAGGTTTACAAATAACTTGGCGCCTATTTAGTTTCAAAATCCATGCAATGAAGTTTTCTGATGAGAATTGTAATTTGATTTTTAAAATGCTCTTGCTCTACCTGAGATATTCTGTCTCTCTGTCTTTGTTTTAGTCTGTCTTTCTCTCTTTGTCTGTGTGTCCCCCCCATCCCACTGGAAATCAAACACATACCTTACCACTGAGATAGACTCCCAACACCTAAAATTTTATAATCAGATGTTTCTCATAAGAATTTTGAGCTATTAGAAAAATGTGGCTGCTTTCAAAATCAGGTGATTTGCAAGAACTGATGGCACGAATGCATAGCTCTGAGTACAGTATGAGAGAGACTAAACAGTCTTCTCCATAGCACCCCCCCCCCGCACACTCAGTTGTTACTGACACAAGCTGAAGAATGAGGAGCTAATACAAACTTCTGAAAGAATCCTTTCTATTCTTCACAAGGTAAAAAAATATATATATATATGTTTTCTTTTTTCTTTATCTTTTTTCCTTTTTCTTTTTTTTGTAGTTACTTGACACTGAGCTTACATTTAGATGCCGACATGATAAAATGTGTTCTCCCTTAGAGAGGAAGGGAGTGGACCTCTAATTTCTTTCTCTGCAATTACAGGATAGCATTTGGTTTTATGCACTGGCAAATGTTTTCCTTTCCTCTTTAATTTCCATTCCTTAATTAGAATTGTATCACAGTGATTCTTGTAGCCCTTGCAATTTAAGATATTAGTCAGCCTCCTCTAGGATATTAAAATGTGCAAACTATTTCAGCATATTTTGAGTAATATATTCAGAATTGTACGCATGTCACAGTTTCTGCCCAGTCTTCTTAAAATTACAAATACCTTAATTGTTTATCAAGAAAGTAGGCAACAGTGTTGAAGATAGTCATCCTTTTTTTCCCTTTGGCCAACAGGGAAACAGCCCCTACAAATGTCTGTTTTCTTTCTGAGTCATGTAGATTCTTACATTGTGTCTGCAATTGATAAATATTTAGTAAGTGATACCATGGGATTGTTTCCCTTGAAATGTATCCACTAGTGCAGTAAAGTCAGTGATTCCATTCCCCTTAATTCAACAATCTTCAATGCAGAATATTCACAATAAAAATTGCACCTGTACTGAACATATGCAGATTCATTTCTTGTCATTATTCCCCGAATAGTACTATTATAATGATACTAGCACAATGGCTATTTATATAACATTTTAATGGTATTGGGTATCATAAGTAATCTACCAATGATTGTAGCTCAGGCAGAACTCAGACTTTTGTGATCTTCCTGCCTCCTCAGGGCTGGGATTACAGGTGTGTGCTTCCATGCACAGCTGAGGTGATTTAAAATATACAGGAGGGTATCTGTGGTTTGTAAGCAAATACTACATTTTTGTTTGTTTGAAGGCAGGGTCTTACTATTACAGGACAGCCTTGAGCTCTTGCTTCAACCTCCTGAGTGCCGGGATTGCAGATGTGCATTTCCGTGCCCAGTTTCCTATGTCATTTCATAGGAAGGCCTTGAGCATCGTCTGAGTTTGGTGTCTGCACGTGGGTCCTGGAACTAACCAGTTCTCAGAAACCATGGGCTACCTAACTTCATGATGTTGAAAGAATGGCATTCCATAGTTACTTTTTACTCCTTTGGTGTAGACCTGTTTTTTTGTCGTATAACATGTAATATTAGCATACAATTTGCATAATCTGTCACCTTTCTGAGAAAGAATTTTTAAGAAGCTACATAAAATTTCAAGCCCAAACCTCATTAGGTTTCAATAATTGAATTGCATCAGTTTACCTGTAAATGCTTTGTGTGTAGGTTCGTGAGATGATTTGAGGTACAGTATTACAGTTAGACCAATACAGATAGGAAAAGGGACACTCGATACTGGTATACATTTGGGTATTAATGCAGATGCTCCTCATGAATTTCCTGTATGTTCATTAGAGAATCACAAGAAACCCCTGTTAGATAACTCTCATTGCAAGGGAAGTGAGAACTCCTTCATTTATGGAACAGACATATTTTGTTTCATCAGTAAGCCATTGGGACAGCTGTGACTCAGATCCACTAAGTAGAGGAATTGAAATAAGATCCTTGTATCTTTTTATCACCAAGATGGGTGACCAGAATATTTTTATGTTATTACTCAGTATTTTTTTTTAATCTCGGAATTTTATTGTTTGAATTTTAGAAACACTCTTTAAAAAGAGACCTATATAAAGTTTCGTAGCCAGAGGTTTAGCTTTTGGAGCCCTGTGGCTTGATGTTTAGTGTCTGCCCTCACCCAGTGCAGCAGCCTGTAACTCGTAGCAGGGAAAGAGCCTGCTGTTCTCAGTCTTGTGTGGCATTTAGTTGCTGTCTGCAAGTAGAAGTTATGTAGTACTTAGAGCAACTTAAAATTAGAACATTTTTATTGTTGTTTTTTTGTGGTACCAGGGATTGAACTCAGGACCCTGTGCATGCCAGGCAAGCTCTTATTTTATTGAGCTATCTCTCTGACCCTGGATTTTTTTTTTTTTTTTTAATTTTTAATTTTGGCTGGCTCAGGCTAGAACACTTTTAGTCAAAGGATAGGGTATGGATTTTTACTTGGGTTTAAAAAGATAGTAATATAACCAACTTTATCAAACTGAATTTAGACTGGGAGTAATCCTCATTTCTATAAACCCCTTTTGGCTTCATTGAACCTAAATCTATTCTCTTCCTTGGTTTCCTGCAGATACTGGTTTACCAAAATTCACATCACAGTTTGAAGCCCAAAGACCTAAAGAGTGTAAGTTGTACATTACCGGGAAGGCAGACCACCATAGTTTCCCTAGAGATCCAGAGATAAACTGATTGGCTTTGCAGTTAGGGCCAAGATTAGACCTAGGCTAAAACCCAGCTTAGTTATTATTATTTTCATAAGAAAATGAGCCTATATTCTGATTTCAGTGCCTACTTTGTAAGTTGTTTGAAGGTCAGATAAAATACTCAGCATGTATTAGTATTGCAGCGTTTCTGAGGAATGGGAAAGGATTTGGACAGACTGGGGGAAATGAATAATACTGTACAAATCCACTCTTTAAAGTTACTTGTAAATCAGGTTGGTGTAGATATTGAGGATGAATTACAGAGGTCAGTCTCCTCTCTTAATAGGTTAAAGTTTATTTTTTCTTAGGCCTTAAAACATTGTGGTGGGACTAGGGAGACAGCTCAGTGGAATAAGTGCTTCCCTGGCAAGCGCAAGGGCCTGAGTTCAATTCCCAGTTCCGCAAAAAAAAAAAAAAAAAAAAAAACAGAAACAAAAAAAACATTGTGGTAACCTTACTGAAAACCCAAACAAGGCCTATACAAATTTTAACAATACTGATTTCCAAATGAAATAGAACGATCAAGTCATTGATTTACTTTTTAAAGATTTCTAGATGGCCTACTATCCACTGGGTCACTCAGTTTCCTGTGACTCTAACAACTGAACCTTGTGAAGAGCAGAGGTTTATGTAGCTCTCTGCTTTGGAAGCCTCAGTCTGTGATCCACTGGCTTGTTGCCTTTGAGCCTGGGGTGAGGCAGCACATCCAGGTGGGAGCTTGTTGTGGAGGATGTGTGTTTATCATGGCCTGGAAAGAGAAAAGAGGAGGAGCTGAGCATGGCCACAGTCCATTGTTCCCTTCAGGTCCATGCCCCACTAAGATTGTTTCCAATCTTACTTATTCAGGGTTCCACTACCTTCCCGTTAGCCCTGTGAGAGCCACGCCTGTGGCACAGGGCCATTGGGGGAATATTTGTCCGATAATGCCAGATCTTCCTTCTAGGGCATCTCTGTTGTTTTCTCCTGAGTAATTTGCAAAATACTGTTGATTTTCTGAAATTGGGGAAATGCAAGCCTGGAATGAGAAAGAAAGGAAGGTAGGACTCATACACCTCTGATATTTGCAGTGGAGGCTTGCTTCGCATTTAATTTCTGGTGGAGGTCACCCCACGAGGCAAATGAATATACTTGGGATATTAACAAAATGTGTTGCCTTTGCTGAACGGTATGCATTTGTCCTGTCAAAGGAAATTAAAAATGAAAATTTGGGCTGCCTAAAATGAAAAAGGCTTATAAGGAATGAATCGGGTTAGAGCTGTATTGTGCAAGCCAGTGATGGAGTACTTGTGAGCATCCACGGAGCTCTGTGTTTGCTCTCTGCCAGGGATGGGGGGCCAGGGAGGACTTTCACCATCACATCAGTGAGACTCTTTTGGATTTTGTGTGCATTGTCATAGTTCTTTGATAACTAGTTCAGAAGTAGTATGAAATCAGTGTTTGAGACACAGTGGAGTGCCTGTGAGCTAGAGGAGGTCCTACTGGGATGCAGTCATTTTTCACTCCTGTAGGCTTTCTGGTTTGGGACATCTTGAATTCCTTGGTGAGCAGATCTAATGCTGCTTCACAGGTAATCACGTTAGCTAGCTTTCCCTTCTTGAGCTGTGAATTTGAGGTAATTCTAATCCTGGCATTATCTTTGGCTTGCCGAGTGATTATGCAAAGCTTAATTAAAATAAGGGATAATATCACCGCTGGCTGTCTATTCCCTAGGAATAGTGTGAAAGTTAAAGTATTGGGTGATTCTGAATGATACACTTCCTGAAAGTGGAGTGGTGAACTTCTGCTTTTAGTTTTATGCGAACAATTTACTTATTTAAAGACAGTGAAGTTTGTGAAATGCCAGAGGTCTTGCCTCCAGGAAAATTGTTAGTAGTGGTTTTAGGAGAAGACTTTGTTAGCCTTGGGTTAAAACCATGTAGTCTCTTATTGAAATTTGACTTACACTAGATCTGCCAGTGTAATCCTAGAGCATTATCACTACTGTGGCCTGGGGGCAGGTGACAGGGGGCAGGAAGAAATGGGTGATTTCCTATTTTCCTTAGAATCATATTCAGAAAGTACTATGAAAAACACCTTAAAAAAAAAAAAGCAAAGCATTCACACTTTGTATTGTTACAAGGACTGAAAATTCCCACAAGGAAAAAAATTTAAGAGTGAATGGCTATTTTAAAAAAGATTTTTTTTTTTTTAACTCTGTGTAAAATGTGGGTTAGAAAATGAAACAAAGAGGGATAAATGTCACAGCCAGGCAAACACTATTTCTCCTTTAAATGTTATACTTCACCATATTTGAAAATTCTTATAATGCAATTCCAAGGTTGGAAAGAAGTCAGCGAGTTATAATGTCATTTTATAGATGCCTGAAATAAAGGCATAATCAAGTTAAGTTTTATGTCTGGGCCAGGAAGAGAGATTTATTATCTAGTCTGTCTTACTATACCTCTGGTGGAGGAAAAAAATTTTTAATGGGTTATGATTAGGTTTTCCCTTATTCTAGTGGTTTAAAAGAAGGGACGGAGGGGAGCTGTTTTTCTTTATCCTAATGGTTAATCTGTTAATATTTCAAACTAAGTTGAAATATCCTAATGGTTAATCTAAAAGAATGTGTAACAAGATTGTACCCCTGTAGTCTAGTGATTTGTGTCCCTATAGTAATCATAATGAATAATTAAAATACATCAAAAAATTAATCTGGATCTAGCATCATACAAGCATTAGCCTGTCTTAAGATGTTGGCAAGTGTTTTAATAAGAATTCTTTATGCAATATTAATAGATTCCTTCCTCAGGCTGTTGATCGCTCAGGAACTATCAGCCTTTTTAATCTTCTTGACATTGCATTCCAGCAATAAAATATAGACAGTAAACCTTTCATGTAGATGACATTAACTTGGAAGACCACTTAACCATGTATTTCCTTTTTTATACCAAATAAAGCCAATTCTGAATTCAGTTTGATCTTTGGGATCTTTGCATTACCTTTTAGGATTTAGCGAGTCAATACCTATTATTTTACTTGGACATTTTTTAAAGATTAAAAATACTAAGTATAACATAATTTGGTGGTGCTTTTCAAACTAAGTTGAAATAATCGAATATTTGTAAGTTTCTTAGATAAGGCAGTGGATTTGGGGATTTGGTACTTACAGAGATAAGTATATACCACAAATGTTATACAACAGACCAATAGTAGGGTGAGAAGTTGTATAATCATACTGCACAATGGAAATGCATAGTCCTGTGGTAGGCCAGAGGTGGCACTGGAAAACTAAATGTAAGGGAGAACCAAAATATCTTAAAAGAGAACTATTTCATATTTTAGGCATCATTTAATTCATTGCATGGGGCCCTTTTTGTTTTGTAAATTTAGTCATCAGTGAGCATCATTTTGCTGAAATGCATGATGGGTATAAGATAAAACTTCAGTCAGAAGGCTGGGAAACAATCAAAAGTCAAGCATAGAGCATCTGTAGTATTAACTTCCCTTTTAAGCATTAGTACCATTTTTTTTTTGACCCTCAAACATCATAAACGAGGTATAGTTTGTTACTATGACAAAGCAGTTTTACCTCAAGTAGTTTATTTTTAATTGTCCCTCTTTATAAGATTAACCTTATGTCTATAGGCAAGACTAAAGAAGATCATGTTTGTCATCAAAAAATTAAATTGCCACCTTGTTTATTTTTATCTGCTTAATACAACGTGGAGTTTGATTTTCATTATGATCTGGGTAGGAAAACCTAACAATCTTGTTCTAGTATAAAGTAGTCACAGTTTCTGTACACATTGGATGTCAGATTTGAGTTTCATGATTTATCATTCTGGCTGTTTTTTTTTCTGTTTGTTTTGGCACTGGGAGTTGAATCTAGTACTTTTGCACTGACTACATCCCCAGCCCTTTTCATTTTTTAATTTGATGCAGTTTTACTAAATCACTGATTTGCTCAGGCTGTGTTTGAACTCATGATCCCCCAGCCTGAGCCTCCCAGACTGTGGGGTGACAGATGTGCACCACCATCCCCACTTCCCTCTGAATATTTGGGATTCAGTACTTGTCCTCATTTGGTCATATCATCATATTACAGACAAAAATTATGTAATATTTCTCATTTATGAAACCTTATTATTTGGATTTCTTAGATGACCTAGATGAAATGAACAACTTCTAATTGTTTGTCAGTAATTCTACTTTACAATTCAGAGACTCTTATGATTGGGAACTTTTCTCATGAGAGAGTCTCCTTCAGCAATTAAATTACACTTGGTAGACTATTTCTGATCTTCCTTGTACATAAGTATCCCTCCCTTACACAGTCAACGTCTCTGATGTGAGTTTAACCATCTTTGTTTTGTTAAAGGAGCCAACGTGTTTTGAGTGACTAGCTCAGTATATTTTCTGCATTCAATTTTCTTAAAGGAAAAAAAGTTTATAGAATCCCCATGAACTATAAAATAGTTACATTTTGCTAGAAAGTTTTAATACACCTTGGGTAAATAATGAAGTGATTTTATTGTGGGCCTTATCACTACTTTATCGTAAATTTATATTACCCAGAAATAGATGCAGACAAAGGGAAATAATAGAATTTATTCTCAGTAGTGAATCTACAGCATAGTTTTGGCTGTTTAAGCAGAATGTTTTTGTTCCCTTACTCTTTTCTGTGAGAGTGAGGAAGAAAGAGAAGTCTGCTATAAAAATAAAAATTATAAGTAGAAATGGAGTCTGTTTGAGTGTTGATGTTCAAATACTGTACTCGTCCAGACAAATTTAGAGATGGGAATTTGCCTTCAGCACAATGTTAGCCAAACAGTTCAGTCACTTCCAAGGACATTGTTTAATGTTATGGAATGTCCTATGAAGTACAAGCATCTAAAACAGGTTTTCTTGAGAGTCTTACTAGTTTTATGAAACATGAAGAGGAACTTTATTTGCACATATGCCTCAAAATCAAAGACAGTAGTTGTTTGGTAATGTAGTCTTCTCCTCAGTCACTCCTGTCCTGGGCAAGCAGGTGTGTTAATGAAAAAAAAGACCTCCACTTCCCACCCCCATGCATGGTGTTGGGAACCAGACCCAGGGCCTTTTCCTTGTAATCTGTTACATCCTCAGCTCTGCAGAAACTTGCTTGTCCTTTAGAAGTCGGTGGCATGTTACCTCTAGAAACCCTTATGAAGCCTTATGAAGTTCTTACCAGAACTTAGAACAAAGAAATTTTCTTTCACAGGTGTTCAAATTTTTGGCTCAGTGTCATGTGTGAAATCATTGAGAGACTTAACTTAATAGCAGTTTTTTGTTTGTTAACAGTATATATTGTTGGAATGTTTTTAACGTGACAGGATGGTGCTTTGTCTAGTTTCGTGAATGGAACCTTTGGGTTGATTACAGTCTATTCCTTTTTTTTTTTTTTTTTTTTTGTCTTTTTGAGACAGGGTCTCACTATGCAGTTCAGGCTGGCCTTAAGCTCACTTTGTAGCTCAGGCTGGTCCCGAACTCACAACAATCCTCCTGCCTCAGCCTCCTGAGTGCTGGGATTACAGGCATACGCCACCACGCCTGGCTAGTCTATTCCTTTTGACTGACAATATAAACCCATTTTGGGTTTTGTGTGATGTTCAACACTTTCTGTGTGATAGCATATTTTAGTGTTCTATTAGAGAAAAACATTTATGAAATAATGAGATGCTGGGTATCTTAAATCAATCTTTTACTTACCTGTTGTGTTTTGTTTGTCATCACAGGTCACTTAATATCGTGAGTGACATTACTTTGTGTAGCTCTTCTAACCTTTGTAGAAAGGAACATATAATAAAGGAGTCAGGTTGACTTCTGTCTACCACTATGAAAAGGTGAGACTCTGTTGTAATTTTTATTCTCTTTTATGCAATCAGAGGACATAATGCTGAGTACATTGTGGACATAAAAGTATGACGTTTTTGTCCCTCTTGGGTGTGTGCTTTGGTGTAGAACATGTGTCTCTAGTCTTTTCTGTTCCTAGTTCTTATTCACTCCTGGTCTTCACTTAATATTTATTACTTTATTGAATTCTATGATTGTGATTTTAAATATATGTACCTGTCATTAGCCATGTGCCATTGATTTTAGTGATGAAAATATAACTTTTTTTCTTTCAAAATATCTATATCTTTTGCTTAAAGATTGTAAATTTTACACAGTATTGTAACTTAGTAAAGTTCTCAATTATTGCTTTCATGCATGTCCTGATTTGCTTCTGAAATACTTTAGGCATTTGGAAATGCATTTTTGCCATCATCATCTGTTTCCTTGCTCTGTGTTGTAGATGTGATAGAATTATTTTTGCCTAGAGTCAGATCTGATGCTTTTTGTGTCTTGTAGTGCTCGGTAACCGCACTCATTGCTCTTGTTCCTTTTAAGCCTCTTTTTGGTTTTGCGGCTTTTGTTGTCCCAGCATGACCTGGCTAGGCCATCGTGATCATCATTTCAAACATTTTCTACATTGTTCAGAGTCTGTTACAATAGCAAGGTTCCATGGCCAGGCAAATGTGGGAAATCTTGGCTGAAAAAAATGCTTTACTTTTGAGACTACCCTGAACTACATAGCAAGACCCTGTCTTGAAAACAAAACAAATAAACAATAAAACACTATCCTTGTTAGAGTATTAGAGGATTTTCTCAAAGCCCTCAGTATCCATCTTGAAGGATCCATTTCTCACATATGTTTGACAATAGCTCCTCTTATTCCTCTTGGGACTAATTTGTAGATATAGATTTTAAGAACATTCATTTAGGAATAAAGTGAGGTATGTATTCATACTTTGAGATAAAGATGTCTGAGATGTCATTGGACCCTTCTGAGTATGTATTACCAAGTGATTGATGTAATAATAAGTGGTATGGACTTACAATAATATAAAGTTTCTTTCATAACAAAAGCTCTATGTAGGAATCAACTATAATACCATAACTAAACAAATGAACCAAAAAACTTTAATTTCTTGACATTTGCTCCTTAACCCAGTTAATGCTAATGCTGCCATTAAACTGCATGAATTAAAATATCTTAAGCGGTTTAAAATACTGCGTGGACTTAGTGAGTCAGATCTGCCACATCGAGCTTGCAGCCTGGTAGCTGGGAGTGATGACACATGGCTGCTGTGTCCTTACTTGTTTGTTGCTTAGAGACAACTTGGCAGGCAGACATCTTGTAGATAAATGAGGAAAGATTGTCTATTTCAAGTGGCATAAGACATTCTTTAAAGCAATGTGTCATTTCTGGTTATATAGTCAGCATTTTCTTTGGAGCAGAAAAGTCCTATCAGGATTGCTGAGTGAATGGGAGCCATGTTTGTAGGCCTAGGTCTCAGGGCATGGAAGTGCTGTACACTTAATTAGCTGAATCTCCTCAGATGTCTGAGGCCATTCCTCCTATCTTTGTTTCTTTTTTCTCCTTCCTTTTGCTAGACAACTAAGTGAACCTGCATGCCTCTCAAAATAAAATAGTATTTATTTTGTGTATTTATTTTGTTCATAATCTGTGAAGTTGGATATTATGCATTCTAAAGATAAAGAAGTAAAGACTGGCAAACGATAGGAATAGAATTTGACCTTTTTTTCTTGGTTAAAGATGATATTGGCTCATTCCGATGTGGGTTCTTTCATCCAGTTCCTACAGTGACGGTGAGCCAACTGTGAGCCCCTGAGGTTGTGAGAGATTGAGCAGTGATGATTTGCTACTAATTCATAGTTATAGACACTTGACATCAAGAAGTTTCTTGAAAAAAGTTATTAGTATGTATTTTCATAAGGATTTGATTTATGAAACCTATTAACATATACTTGTTATTCCAGCAAGAGTTAATACATTATTCAAAGGGATTCCTGTAGCTTAGGCTTCTCTCTATGTGTTTATGTCATTTATTATTCAGTGATTGGCTAGAAAGCCTTTGTCTTCAGATAGAAGATTCTACTGGATTCCTTGGTGCTAGAACCCTAGTGATCCTATTTTCTTTGAACTTTTGCCAGAAGTGGTTACCAGCCAACCATGTATTTTAAGTATGAGTATTGATAGATAGATAATCCTCAAGACTTCTCAGTTGATAGATTATTGTAATAGATTGATCCATAGGGAGATAATACTGTGAAAGTATTTTTGATCACTCTATGTAACATATGGACCAATCTTGAAGGGGTTGTCCTGCTTTATATTAGTATCTTGATATCCCACCTACCTTTTAAAAATTAGTAATTTTTTTGCACCTTCAATAAGCAACCTATACGCTGTCAGATTTAGGTAATTTTACATTGTGTTGGATGTCTTTTGCATGTTCTGGGAGGAAAATCTAGATATTTCAATGAATATTTGAAGAACAATTTTAATTAATTAATCTGTTTTTGATACAGAGGATTGAACCCAGGGGCTAAGTTCTACAGCTGAACTTCACTCCTAGTGAGTGCTAATTTTGATCAATATTACTTTAGAAGAGTAGAGGTGAGTAATACATGACTCTTCTCTCTGACAAGAAGCTTTGGCCAAAAGTTTCAACCTTACGACTGTTGTTAATTTTGGGCCACAATGTTTCTTGGGAGCGTGTGATTGCCAGGAGCTGTGAGGCATGACCCACGTAACTTCCCAAGAACCTTAAGCCTTCACCAAGAGACAGACAAATCCAAAAGCAAGATGGCTGGGGATCCATCTGGACTTGTAGGAGACACTTCCTGGTCCTTGTCTCAGTCCAAGAAACCAATATTTGTAATCCCAAAGTTATGTTATTGGAATCCCATCAAGTTTATTCCAATCTACGACTTTCCATGCAGCCCACGGCGAAAATGAGGACACTAAATTATATTTTTAATCAGCAGGGAGTCAAGGGGCTCTAGGTCTAGCCACAAAGATGGCTTCCTGGAACCAAGAGAGCTACCCAGGGCCTCACCCGGTTTTTATTCAGTGGGGGAGTGGCTTGAGGAGGATTGACTGAGAATCAGGGGATAGGTGACTACTATGAGCTGAGCTAGGCGGGTGGCCTAAATTTACCTCTGCCATATGCAGAGAGGATATGCAGAAAGTGAACCGCACTATATAGTGTTTAATGTTTCGGAAAGTCTGGTGCTTCAGCTTTGATGTAGTCTTTCAAGCCCCAGGAAGTCATAGCCTCTTTCTTGAGGCTCCATCCCGGCTGACAGCGCGGAGCATTAGCTCTACCATCCTGTCTCGACCCAGCTCACATTAAGGAGCAACAAGTTTATCAGGGAAACCCGCATGCCACCCTCAAAGACCATCACCATCACCTCAGCTAGACCAATACACATTGCTTAAGGCCAATTGAAGGATAAACAGAAGTCCTAGCCAGCTCTGTACATAATAATACGAGGAAATAGGATCGGGCTCAGTCAAAATGGAGACAGTCGCTCTTCTTTCAAGGAGAGCTGCTGGGTGTGCCCTCCACATGGACTGACACACTTTCCCAAGTGGAGAACTGCTGCATAGCTAGCTCTGGGCAAGGCTAGGGCCAGGCCACGCACACTGTGACTGCAGATTGACTATGCCTGGAAAAGAAGTCAAGTGCAGTAGCATTTGAGAATTTCCTCTACCAAACCAGAACTGACTCCTGTTCAGTGTATACCAAAATTGTTCCCTTTTGAGAAAACAGCCTACATATAAAACATGTAGTGCAAATCTAAAAAGGTCCCCCTCCCTTGCTTCCTTCCTTCCTTCCTGGCACGAGGGATTAAGTTCAAGATCTTGTGCTTACCAGGCAAGCACTTATTCCATTGAGCTATCTCCCCAGCCCAAGTGCCTCTTTCTGATTATTTCAAATTCACCTTATTTAATAAAAATGATATACAATGAACAACTGCAGTAAAGCCAGGATCCATGTGCTGTCATTTTGCTAGGCCTTTTGAGATCTGTGTGCTTCCTGGTTTATTTGAACAAATTTGTTTAATTTTTTTTTGTGCATCTGTAAACATTTTGTGGTTAGCTTCTTTGGTAGAACCTACATCTTTGCACACACTGTAGGCCTCTCTTACCCAGGGGTGGAGTATAGATTGCACTGTCTGCCATTTCTCTGTTTTAGGGCTTTCCCTGTAGATGTGCTAGAAACATTCCAGAGGGTCAGGACTGCATTAGTGATATGATCTCCAAGGTGAGAGTCCAAAGAAATTTTTCACCTTAAGATAATAATCTATGAGGTGAGAGTCCAAGTAAGTTTTTTTCCCCAGGCATCCCTGCCCAGGTCTGTTAACATCTGCTAGTTGTGAAAGTTAAGATAATTTCTCATCACTGGAGGCAGGGAAATGTGGACCAGTGACCCTGTCAGATTGACTCTAGGAACACACAGCGATGGGAGGAGTGAAATAGGATGTTGGCTGGTAAGTCAGAGAAGTGGTGGCTTGTGTAGGGGGACGCCTTCCTGTTCTTCCATCTCCCTCCCCTGATGGGACAAAGGCGTGATGTCTGTCACCACACAACACATGCTGATGTCCATAATGATGGCTATGAAAGCTTGACTCCATAATCCTTGCAGCCCACATGCTGCACAGTGCTCTTCTACTTCCACTCCTGCCCTTGCTCTCTGTCTAATGTTTTAAGATCATGTAGTAGTCTTGGCTGCATTAATCTTAATCATAGCTCCCCGTTCTGTGTACCCCAGGGGTGACTTCTCTGAGGCACTGGAGACCCAATGCCTGACAGTACCATCAGGGAGCCATAGACATGGTTCATGTATGTATGTGTGCATGCATTTAAGTATGGATGCACGTATGAATGAATGCAGGCAAGTCTATAAGTATGGAAACATGTGTGTATGCACACATGCATGCACATGTGGAGGTATTTGAGCAGGGGTCGTGCTCCATTGCACAGGCTGTCCTCGAACTCCCAGGCCCAAAGAGTCTTCCTATGAGTCTTCTGAGTACCTGAGACTATAGGTGTATACCACTGTTCTCAGCAAAAATGGTTTAATTTTTTTAAGAGGAAAAATAATAAATAACAGTTATGAATATATAATAATGCATCCAGCCTGTAGTAGAATTTATATAAACACAGACCTAAGATGCAGCTTTTTATGCTGTTTTATAGAACAGGGGGCTTGCATGTCCTTCTCATGTACCTACCAGGAAGGTTCTCTTCCTTTCTTCTCTGAATGTGCCAGTGGCCCGTTGCTTTCGACAGCTGCTACAAATCCAAGGTGTTCATGTGCTTGTGTCATGCTTGTCCTTTCCATGCCCCCTCCTCGCACGTGCCTGTGCTTTTTCTTCCCTGGTACTCCATGAAGACCCCATCCTCTTCCTCCCCAAATCAAACCATCTCTTCCTCCTGAGAGCTTTGGCACGTGAGTGCTGCATCTGCTTCACTGTTTCAGCACCTCGCTTGAGCAGTTGGGGCCTCATCTGTGTCTCCGCCGTTAGGCTGCATGAGAATGTTTGCATCACCCTGCTGTCCCCAGCCTTGACTGTGTTTAGTTCCCAGGGAATGTTTCTCTGAATCTGAGGAATCAAGCCAGAAATTTCCTGAAATAGCTGACATAAAAAGCTTCTATTTTAGGCCTGTATTGGTGTGAAGATAGATCTAATTCAAGATGGATTTGTTATTCTCTATTCAGGATCATTATATGCATTGTTTTCCCTTCTAATTAAAAAAAAAAAAGAAAATGAAGGACCTATAGGGCTGGACATCTGTCGGCTTGCAGTGGGAGGGACAAGAGTCTGATAATCCTCAGCCTACTCTATTTGTGTATCTGTTCAGGACCCTCTCTCTGTGTAGCATTTTCAGGTGTGTTTTTGTTCCAGAGCCTTTTACTTTAGATGTCAAGTTACACTGAAATACCTGAGAATTACTTCTGTCCTGTTAGAGGCTTTTAACTATGGATTTTTTTTTTTTTTTAAATAGCTGCAATCTATGAGAAGCCTGGCTGCCCGTTGCTGTGCAGATCTAGGGAGTCTAATGGCAAAATCTTTATTTTTCAAAACTGCTGCCTGAATCATGGGAGGATTTTCCAGCCAGGAATGTCTTAGCAAAGAGTCAGGCATCGACATGGAAGCTTTAAGGAGCCACCTGACTTGTAAACCGCCTTGCTCTTTGAGTTTTCTCAGTGTCACCTGAGGCTGGGGACAAGTTGAGCTGTAACCAGTAAGTGGCAATTGGGAAAGAGGCTATGGTGTTGTTTTTTTCCTCCTTGAGGAGGTAACTTTCCTGTTGCTGCAATTTAAAAAAGAAAGAAAAAAGGTCCCACAGGTTTCTAAGCTAGAATTTATATTGCACTTTCCTACACCTTTGTCAATAATAGTGTTTTTTCAGTTCCAGTTATGGTTTATTACTGTTACTGGTTTTCATGCCAGACATTCTTTGATTCTTTTTATAAATATTTATTGAGGGACCCAGAGGCAGGCAAGTGGTAGAGAGTGAGGGAAAGCTCATCAGGGGTGAAATAACTTCTACGGAGTTTGTGTTTATGTGACACTTGGGACCCTTGCTCCATTCCCTGGGGACAGGTATCAGCTGACAGACAAGGCAGCACCAGCCTGGCTTCTTCATCGCTCTACCCTGCGACTCTCAGGTTGCCTCCATGAAGGTCATAGCCCAGCCCCACACAGCCCTTCGGATTTCATCCTCGCTGATAAAGAATCTTCGAGAGACTTAGTTCTTGTGTCATGGGAACTGTGAAACTGACATTAAAATTCTCGGTGTAATACTCCAGGGTAGTACTATGGGCTCCTTTTTTCTCTTCTAAATGCATTTAAAAAAAAAAATGTAGCCAAGAAATAGAACTTCTCTGAATTATGTTTTCTAACTCTTGTAGTTCCTGATAGTTTTTATTAGATACAAATGGCACATTGAAAAGTTCTCACTGTGCATCTGAGAGTGCTCGAAAAGGGCAGTCTTCATTGATAACACCTCTGTACAAGTTACTTAAGCAGGATAATCTATCCCGGCTTATCTAGCAAATGGGCTGAAAGCTGAACCTTAGGTATGCTTCGGTGTTACAACCCTGGAGGAAAAATAATGATCTTAGCTTACACAAAAAGTGGTAAGTTAACAGAGTAAAATTTGAACAATGAACGAGAAGCCTGCTTCAAAGTTACAGATTTTTCAAATCAACTTAATAGTCTCTGAATCTTTGCTATGTTTGCAAAGACATTTTCTGCTGGGCCAAAAGTACTAGTAACAAAAACACCATATTAGGGCCGGGGAGATGGCTCAAGTAGAATAAGCACTTACCTGGCAAGCACAAGGGCCTGAGTTCAAACCCCAGTTCCACAAAAAACAAACAAAAAACAAAAAACACTCTATTATGAGAGATAGACGCTGACAGTAAAGACAGATAAGTAAACATTATAAAACATCAAAAGGAAATAAACTGAAGGATATGATGTAAATATCTTTTCTCTTTATCAAAATAAAACAACTTCGTGTTTCCTTCCTGAGATATTTCTGTAAGTGTGCTAAAAACAGAAAAGCAAAGTGGAAGACCATAATTTCTTTGAAGTCCTTCACTGGAAAATTTCTAGATTCTGACATAAAGTGCTTAGCTATTGCTCTGACTACAGGTGACCTCTTCCTGTGTTTATAAAAATATGTCCCTATGTGCCTGTGGGCATTTATATGAGGAGACAGGAGTGGAGTGGGTGGGAAATATCTGAGTTCAGGTATGTCAGCACACTGTCGTGGAACAGTCTTTCATTTCTCTCCTTCCCTTTCCACTTGGATAGTTTCTTGTGATTTGCTTTTTATTATTTGTTTTGTTCTTTTCAGAGCCTCTCACTGTGTAGTCCATGCTTCCCTCAAACTCACCGGGTAGCCCAGGGTGCTTCAGAGTCCCAGAGATCCTCCTGCCTCAGCTCCCTAGTGCTAGGATTACAAGCGTGCACCACCATATCCATATCAAGCTATAGTTGACTTGCTTGAAGACCTTCTAAACAGTGGGTGTGGTGACGCAACACCTGTCATCCCAGCACTTGGAAGGCTGAGGCAGGAGACCAGCCTGGGTTACAAAGTGAGCTCAAGGCCAGCCTAAGCTGCACAGTTGAGACCCTGTGTCAAAGATATTCCACAAAAAGGGGGCCTTTTAGAAGAAAGCTTTTAATAAAATCTGCAAATTATCATTTTTCCAGTTATGCTTTTCCTCAGATGTTAATTAAAATCAGTCTACCAATAGTAAAGACCTGGCACTACTATTTTTATTGCCAGTTAGTGGATAGAAGATACAAGTAACTTACATTTGGCACTGTGTGTTTGTCAACTACTTGTAAAAATCTACCAGTGTTGTCTGTCTTATGCTAGTAGAAAACCTGATGGAAGTGACTTTCTGGAGGTTTCAGCAGAACTCTGAACTTAATGTATTTTTACCCTCTTCATGATAGACACCTCGATAGCAGCTGTGGATTGCAAACTGACTGAAGAACAGCACGATATCTTACCTGGGAAATTATCACTTGCATAAGGGTCTTCAACTTCATTAGTATGTTCATGCCATATTGGTGTTAAAGCAAGTTAAAAAGCATTAAGGGATATGGAGAGTGTGGGCTGTGTTAGTAGGCCCTCATATGATTAGTGGCTCCTTCCCTGCAGCCGGAGATGAGGAATCTCACTACCTCTTACTAGTCTGGGGTTAATTCCCTTTTCCCTTGTGTTCATTTTCCCCTACATTCATTTTCCCCTGCATTGTCCTGAAGCCTGAATGCTGGTAGAAGCTGTAAAGGAAAATAGGACTTGATGAATTTCTGGGCTGACAGAAGTTAGAGAATTATGTCTTCTATTTCATTTGTCTGCCTAGTGTGGACAGTTTTAAGCTAGGGGTCCTACTGTGCATGCTCTAATTAAGTGACAATCCAACTTCTTTTTCCAAAGACTTGTGTTCCATTATTTTCTCACCTGCTGCTTTTCAAAGACTTACTGTTCTCTTCTCCATCTAATGATATCTGGGAGCCCTATTTCTTCTATACATTGCAAGTGGGCCAACACTGCAGTGAGTAAATAAAAAAGGAAGGAAGAGAGGGAGAACAGGGAAACAAAAATAACTGAATTTGGACTTACTTGTACAGTGAGCATATTAGCATACATCATAAATCCTTGAAAACCCACCATAGTGCTATAAAGTGCTATTGACAAAGTAAAGGTATTTTATGCTGTGTCATTAGATAGCAATGAACATATTCCACAAAAGACGAGGGACAGTGTATCTGCCAGGTGACAGACATCTCAAGTACTATGGCAGCATCCTAAATATTCCAGGTGAGAACGGTGATCCCAGGAACTTTGCTTGCAGACTTGGCAATAACATAAATGATATCAAAAGCTCATCATTATTCCACAGATGTGGTTAAGTATTGTGTAAACCGGGGTGAGACTTTCAACTGTGGGATTTGTTTGGTGCCTAACTCTGCCGGAACCTGGCGGGCACTCACCAGGGGGCCCAGTGAGCCCGAATTCTCGACCTCCCTTTCTCACCATTCTCTTCTCTTTCTATACTTTTCTGAGTAGTCTAGAGCCATCTGTGTTAAAATCATCCCTCACTGGTTTTACCATACAGATTTGAAGGCACGGTGCCTGGTGGACAGACATTGGTCACAGGTGACACGAGTATTTGGTGATGAAGTTTGCATGTTCCTCGCTGGGAGAAGTATAACTAGAGTAAGAGTTAAGGCTCCCACCACTACATATAAGATGAGAACTGGAGCTATCTAATAATGTTTCATTGTTTTTACAGTTCATGTATTTCTTTTTAAGTATGTATTGAGTGACGTAAACGTTCATCTGATAGAAGAAGTTGTGCATGTAAACCAATTGTTTCTTAGTTAGAAGGCTAAAATGAAAAGAAACAAGTTAAGACTAGGCAGTCTGTCAGTCAGTTCAAAAGATTGCAATGATTGATCAACATCAAGGCTTAGGTGCTTGTGTTTGGAGAAAATTCTCTGTGTCCATCCTCAGCTTGTTATGTCCAAATCTCAGAAGAGCTAATTATGGCCCATACACCATAACTAATTCTGCCTCTTGAATGTACTAAATATCAAATATGTAAGCAGTTTCTGACTACAGACATGCTGGCTTATGTTAGCTGAAGAAATCAAAGATCTGTCCAAGAGCTTATAAAAGAAGGCCAAATGGTGTGCATGCTCATGACTAGTAAAAGACGAATGCCTATTAATGTTATGAATATTATGCGTTATTGTTTTATGTATTGTACTGGTTTCTTTCTGGCATGTTATTTCTGGCAGCATAGTCCAACAGAAATTAATATAGTAAAGTTATTTACATAGTTTATAAATTTCTAGTATTTCAAAAAGTAATCGGACTTAATTTTATAATATATTTTATTTAATCCAGTTATTGTTTTTGGCAATACATTGATAAATAATTCTGAATGAGAATTTTTATACATAGTCTTCATATCAAGTGTTTGAAAATACAGTACTTTACACTTAAAATACCTCCAATACGACACTAAATTTTTATTAGAAAAGTGATTTTTAGGTTCATAAAATTTAGTCAAAAAATAGACTTCCTTCCACAATCCTTAAACATGCAGGTAACAGTTTCTAATTTAGATGTACATTAATTGTAGTAAAACAGAAAAGAAGCTCCTCTGTCTATAGCCCTACTCCTGTTGCTCAAAACCATTCTAATGCAGATCCTCTAGGTGCAGGTTTAAGGGGGCTACATTTTCAAGAACATAGCAACACAAGAGTGAGCAGCAAAAGTGCTTACTGGATATGGCAGGGGAGGTCCATAGCTTAACAACAGAAAAGTGCATCTGTAGGTTAGCAAACCTACTTAGCACAAATTATTTAGTAAGAAATGACAAAGGCAGGTGCCAGTAATAGTAGTATAAAATTATACTACTATTGACCATTGGCCACAGAGCCTGTGCTTTATAAGCTGTGTGGGCCAGAAATCCAGGTCCCAAGGGCCAAGTGCCCAGCTTTGAGGGTTTCACATGGTTTCTATTTATGTGCTGTTTATTTCTACAGCATAAAAACATTGGGAAAATGTTAACCTCCTTCTACTTTTTATACAGTTCAGTCTCCTATGAAAACTGTTGGATGGTTATCTATTGTTTAAGTGATTCCCTTTTTTGTGTGTGATTTCTTGATGAAGCACACACTGTCATGTGTCCCTGCCCAACAGTATTTCTTCCTCTCTACAGTATCAATAGATACTTGCTACTTTGTAGTTTCATTCATATGGTGTCTTCTATCCTCTCCAGCTAGAAAACCTTATTTTCTCTAGTAGCTCCTGGTAAATGAAGTGTTTCCCTTTTAAGGTAACTGTTAGGTTTCCATCACCATGTCAACCCAACTAAAAGCATCAATTTAAAAAGAAGAAAATGTATATTTGGGCTCAGTTTGTCCATGGTGGCCTGTCTCTCCCTGCCCTGTTGCTTTGGACTTATGGTAATATTGTACATCATAATGGTAAGGCCTAACAATAGAAGCTTTTTTCATCATGATGACCAGGAAGGGGAGAGGAAGGGACTGGTGTCCTGATATCCCTTCTAAGGATGGACCCCCAAGATGTCCTTCCTCCACTAGTGTTCCTGAGATTCCATCTAAAGATTCTACTGACTTTTATAGGGCAAAACCTTGCAGGGCTAAGGTAGAGAAGAGGTCTTGCTTAGGTCGATGTGGGGTGGGACAAAACTATGGTCAACCAATGGGATTACAAGCACCATTGCTCAGGTAAAGTTGATATGGCCTGGGACCAAATGAGGAAGGGAGTCAGTCACAGTAATAAGCAGGCATGAATAGGGACAGGGTCTCTTCCCCTCAGGGTTGGGCTAGTGACTCACTTGTGTCTTTTCAGATGATCACAACGAATTTAGAATAACAATCCCAGGTGTTACTCTTTTAGCATTTCTTTGGCCTTTACAGCGGGAGCCTGAGTCCCTCCCAGAGTTGCAGACATCTTGTTTCCTGTATTATTTCTTTCCAGGGCCTGGCCCTGCCTGACTGCTTAAAAATATTTCTATCTAACTCTGCTGCCTACAACACTATTGCCCTTAAAGGGATTATTTAGAGTGGATTTCTAGGTCTCATACATACTGAAAAAATGCATTCTAAAGCCTTTTTGCGTTCTGAAATAATGTTGATCCCTGATTCTGTCTTGTAGTATTCATTTTATTTGCCACAGTAAGTACCCCCAAATGTATGGTCTGCTCAGTAATCATTTGTCGTACCCTGCAACCTGTGGATCAGCTGATGTTGGCCAGGTTTGATAGGAAACAGAACATTTTCAGAAAATTTCAAATATCTAAACTGAGAATAAATTTTGGGTTTCCTTTGTTGTACTATATGCTAAATGCTTATTTGTCCATATAGTTGGTGTTGTAATCCAAAAATGAGGAAAGCTCGAAAAGGAAAAAGAAGCACTTTATTTAGCTGGTACCCAGTGGAAGATACCCTGCAACACATGCAAGGTGCGCGCCAAGGTGGGGAAATAGGTTTTTAAGCTTGAAAACGGTAAAGGGGGTAGGGGACGACTTGGGGAAGGAGTCATTTTCTATCTACACAGGCAGTTTGTCATTTTTTAAAATCTGGACAGGCAGTTTAAGGGGTCTTTACAAAGCTTATTGGGGCCTGGGTGTAGTTCTTGCTTTTTGGAATCTAGAGAGACATCTGGGAGAGTGAAGCACATTTTGTTAAACTCAGGGGAGCATTCCTTATCTGTTCAAGCAGTCACAGTCTTGCAGTTAAAACATCTGGGTGGGGTTTACAAAGAGAACAAAATATCACAAAATGGAGTTCACATAAGTTTTACAAAATGAAGTTGGTTAAGTCATCTTGCAACAGGGATCATTATGACAGCAGAAGTTTTCAAGAGCTGGACCCAGTATGAGGATGGCGCTTACATAACAGGATGGTGGTGCTTTGGTTAGGCTAAACAGTTGGAGCTAGTGAAAGTCATACTGAGAAATCATTAGTTAATTAAATTTATGTTTCTGTATTAGGACAGGGTCTGTAGGGTCTCACTACCTAGATCGGACTTGCAGTGAGTCTCCTGTTTCTGCCTCCGAAGTGCTAGGATTCCAGGAATGCGCCACCACACCAAGTCTCAGTCGCTGTCTCAGCAGCGCCATGTAGGTGGGGCTGGCACTGCATGCCGAGTATGGAACCCTGGCTCTTGTGCTCTGCTTAACAGACACTTCAGTTTGCTGAGCCATCAGGCCGGCCCTCATTCATTAACTTATATCGAACTCTTTATAGTGAATGCCCTTCACATCAGTACCGCTGAGATCCCAACTTCCAAGTCCTCCAGCTTACTAGCAATGTGGACCACAGGGCAGTAAGTCTTCAGTGAGGTATTTTAGCAAAGTGCTTGGATTCGTGACTTCCAGGTAGCAGGATAGTAGATACATATACTGTGCAGATAAATACATATGTGTGGCCATTTTTGAAAACTTAGAAAATATAGATAGAAATAAGAGAAAGATTGATGAATATGTACATTGACAATTGCAATGTATCCAGATTTCAGTTTTTAAAGATTCATTTGGCATTTAAGGACCAATTTTAGAGAAAGTTTTATGTTTTATATGCATTTCAGGTTGGTTTTATTTTTATTAGTGCGTTTTATTAGTGCTTCATGTTAGCATACTTGTACATGCATGTGACATGTTGATCTTGTTCCTTTCGTCACCCCTTCTGTCATCCTCCCTCCTCCATGCCCTTTTGTTAATCCTGTCCCTTTTACTTTCATGTCACTGTCCTTCCCACCCCTTAGCTCAGGGGCACTTTCTTAAAGAGAAAGCTATCCAAGTTTATTAAGTGTCAACATCTAGTGGCTTAAATTTAATAAATGCAGATTAAATATTTAAGCTATGGATTTGTTTCTCATTTTTCTTGCTCTAAAAATAAGTTTTTAGAAAGCTAGTAACAAAGGCCTGCAAAATAGTACTGTCACAGACAGAAAATGGTTTTGGAAATAATGTTTCAAGATTGAAAGAACAAACAAACTTGAGAACCAACACCAAGGAGGAGTGCTAACTAGGTTATATTAGGAAAAAAGGAAGCATGAGCTTTAGAGTTGTAGTCTTAGACTCCTAGGTAAGTTTGGAGTTTTTGAGATTTTTCTAAGGAAATGTGGAAGTAACTCACCTTGGTTTTTCTGAGAGTCAAATGAGATAAGGAAGAAAAGACTAAGTAAATACCTTGATTTTTTTTTTTTTTTTAAAACTCATGTCCTTATTACAAGATCAAGGGAGACTATGAAGATCTTAATACTATATATTTTTATTTCATGACTGTATGAAACATGTCAGTAAAACTTCAAAGGTGGTATTAAAGAGATAAACTATTTCTATTATCAAAATAACTTTGAACAGAACTTAACTGACCACTGTCTCTTACCAAAGTAGAAGCATGGCAGTAGATAATTACACATGGTGTGTAGTATATTTATAATTATATATGAGTGTGTATGGATTTGAACTATACAAGATTTATTTTATAGGACTAAATGAACGTAATTGGATTATAGATAACTTCAAAGGTAATAACTTGGTTGCTGTGTGTAAGTTTTTATTTTTAAACATTCTAGTGCTATGTCAGTTCCTATCAGTGGAAGCAGCGAAATGCCACACTTCCCTGGTGCTGCCTAGAATGTATGATTTGAACATTGGTTACTAATTTTGTGGGTGTTGAATAACAAAGGTTTCTATTGAAAGAGCTCTTGGTCTCCTCCTGGGCACCAGCAGCAGGCATGCATCACCAGGCTTGTTTTGAGTAGTAGGAGTTTGGGGTCAAGTGGAGAACAGTTATCTTTTGAGCAGAAAGAACAGCTTGGTGTCAACAGAGGCCATGAATAACGTCAAGGAGCCTTAACTTGTAATTGGAAGCCATGTCATCAGTGCCCCCTAAAGAATGCTGTTTCTTCCGGTGAAAAATATGGAGATTTGTACTTTGAAAGGGGCTTTTTCTTTCTCTACTCACATTTGTGGCAAATTATTTTTAGGCTGAAATTCAACTCCGAAATAGTTATGTAGCAAAGTGTAGTGTGAATAGATAGATGGTAAGGAAAAGTGCAGCCCCGTAATGTTGAAGAAGTCACATTTCATTTTTCTGTGTGCTTTGACTGGCTTCTCTGTTCTTTCTCACCACAGATATATGTGTGTGTACATATGCACACACACACACACACACACACACACACACACACACACAAGTTTTGAAAAACAAGTTTTCTATCTTGAGTTCCACAGAGCTCTTGAGGGAGTAGGTTCAACCCTTTCTCAGCTACTGAAATTCTGTGGCTCTGGACAAATTCTTAAACCTGTTCCTTTTCTTCCTTAGTGGTGTTGTTATTAGTGACTTACAGATTCTTCCACATCTGTGATTTTTCAGTTCTCTGTTACCCACAAAATGAGCAACTACATGTGTTCTCTGCTGAAGGTTTTTTTTTTGGTTTTTAATGAAAGAAAATCCTTACAGATAACTTTTCCTTTGGATAATAAAAATTTGCATATGATGTATTTATTACTCCATGGAAATGAGTTCACTGTCAAAATTTCGAGATTAGGTTTATAGGGAGCAGTTTTTTACATTTGAAAATGGAAATTTTAAATGTTTTCATACTGAAATCAAAAACAATGTAGGACTATAATTGAACTATCTTCAGGTTATGGAAACACTATATCCATATGAGAGAATTGCAGCCGGGGTAGAAATAAAGACACTCTCCTGTGCTTAAAAAAAAAGATTTTACAAGAATATCCCACCCAAAGAAAAGAAGTACCACGCACTTCACTACGGAGGGCCAGCTATTTGGGCCAGCTATTCAGGCCAGCACTGAGTCTGCCCATGTACACAAACCAGATGGTTTTCATTAGCTGGAAACTTTGAAATACAGAAGTCCGCAGATGCAGCTAAGCTATGGATCTGTGCCCCTCCTTGCCCAACAGGACTTTCAGCCGGGGAAACAGAGCCCTCCTTGTTCCTTCCCCCTTGTCCTTGGGACCCAGAGGAGGAATGCTGCCAAGCCTGCTTCGTAAGGAATTTTGATCTTCTTAATGATAATAAAGAGAAACTTCTGGAGAAAAGGAACACCCAGTTGCAGGGCAGAGGGAGACCTTGTTCAGGAAGCAGGTTTTGCACGTGATTGCAAGCTGCACAGGTTCTAGGTGCACGCTTCCAACTCACCGCTGCAAATCATGTCCAGGCTAGAGCTGTAGTTTATATTTGTTTATTTTAGCTTCCTCTTAACCCTCGCTTAGAGCCATTTCTCTAGTTAAGCTGCTTCTTTGGAAAGCCCATTTCATTTCAGTACTCTAGGTATCTGGGCTTGAAAGTTTTTTTTGTTTTTCTTCCAGTAGCAGAGGTTTGTTTAAAAAAGATTTGGAACATTTTTATATGTAGTATTTATGTTGCTGCTGTCCAGAACCTTTTGTAAATAGCCTCTGCATTTGAGGCTATGTATGAACATCCCATTTTTGCAATCAGTGATTTTTGTTCATTGTCCTTGAACACAGTTTTCCCATGGGAAAGAATCTCCAATTTTATGATGTCACAGGGAAGTGGCAAAAGTTACAAGAATTACCTTTCTACTCCATCTCCTACAAGTGCATAGAGCACAAGTGACCATTTACATACCAGCCTGAAAGTTTTAGGTCATCTTACTTAAGATTTCTATAAATCTTAAGTAATTTTAATTCCATTAGATAATTAAAAGTCAGTAGTTAATTTAGGCACTTATGTTTCTCTTCTAAAGATTTCTTTATTATTAAGGACATATTTTAAAATTTGAGATAATTACTGTAGGTTGACTTGGAAAGCATGAGTTTTCACTAATAGCAAATATTATAATACTCACAGATTTTAATTTCATAAATGATTGTCTGTATGGATAGAGCCTAAACAGGTCCTTTCAGATGCTTCACTCAGGAAAATAGGTTTGAGTAAACCCCACCCCAGTCTACCACACACCGGTGGCCTGACCTGTTCTCCTGGGAGTCTTCTCTGCCAGAGGTGGCACTGCCCTTTGCTGCAGGTCAGAGTGTGCTGTTTGTGGCAAGCAGGCCTTATCTCTTAGATGGACTAGTTGATGCAGATGAGTTGTTTGTATTCTGTTAATTAACCCAGCCGATGGTTTCTACTTAAAAAAAAAGGAATTCTTCATAGGTGGACTTCATAAAGAATTGAAGTAGTTCTGGTTCAGCGTGTTTCTCCAAGTTAGTTGCTCTATCTGTCGTGAACACAGCTATTGTTGATTTGGAGCAGACTTGCTTAAGGAAGGTTGTATTGTGACTTTTGTGATTTAAATATTTATCTGCACAGGGCCTTTTGAAGTGTCAAGTATAATAAGATGTGTATATAAAATAGATTTTATAATTTCAGATTCAATAAATTGCTGTAATTATAGAGGAATCAAGGCGTAATCTATTAATCTATATCTGTTTTATGAAAATAGAGCATGTTAATTGTTAAGATTCTTCAATCATTTATTCATCAAGTTAATATTAAATCTCACCTGTTGGAAAATACATTTTGTAGTGTAAGTTAACATGTTAAAATGAAGAAAATATTACATCATCAACTTATTTGAAGGGTCATAATCAGTTTATTTGTAGAGCTGCAAAAAAGATGACCATTTCAGAATACACATACACATTTGTAGACAGATGCCATTGCAGTAACTGTGAAGTCTAGGGAAAGGGTAACTAGTGAAA
Source organism: Ctenomys sociabilis (assembly GCA_004027165.1). Lineage (NCBI taxonomy): Eukaryota > Metazoa > Chordata > Mammalia > Rodentia > Ctenomyidae > Ctenomys > Ctenomys sociabilis. The sequence continues at coordinate 90,983 of PVKA01002762.1, forward strand.
AATAGAGAAAGCAAAAAAGGAAATTAAGTGATCAAGATTTAAAGAGATTGAAGCAGCATGTACGTTATGAGCTCATCAGATAGTGTGCCCCACTGTCCTGTTTTTACTGAGGACTTTCCTGGTTTCAGCACCAGAAATCTCTTACCCTGTAAACTCTTAAGTCCAGCAAACTGGGAAAGTTTGTCATCTGTTTATCAGGGCGAGGCCTGTGTCTTACTTATTGTTTTGTCCTCCAAACTACATAATTGCCTGGTGTTGTTATTCTGTGATTGCCTCTCTGCACCTAGGAATTGGAGAGTAAAGTCAGGAAGATTTCAAAGTAGGGGACAAAAACAAGCAGCAACCCATCCTTTGGAAAACTTGAGGTGTGGAATTGAGGGATAGTGAATATTGAGTGGGGCCAGGGAGACAGTTCAGCAGACTAAAATGCCTGCTTAGGCAAGCATAGAGGCTGTGGTTCGATCGCTGGCACCACATGCCACAAGTCTTGCCCCCAAGGCAGGCTGAGCAAGCCACAGAGTCTGGGCATGGTGGTGCGTGCCTGTTATCCCAGAGCTGGGGAGGCTGAAAGTAGAGGATCACAGATGAAAGCAGAAGAATCACCATGAGTCTGAGCTGCCTGGTGAGACCCTGCAACAACCAAATATATTAAAGAAAAGAGAGCTATTGTGAGATGTCAAAACCAAGAAGCTAAGGGAAGGGGTTTTGAAAGAGGACATATGTACAGTAGAGAAGATGAGAAGGGACAGGTACTAAGAAAAAGCCTGCATGGTTTCTCAGATAGGAGTTATATGTAACCTTTGAGAAGCAGCCTGTCGTGAGCCCTGGCAAGTGACTATGCTCTAGAAGCAAATGGGAACTTATTGGCAGTGAGTGTGTAAATCAGAAGGTGATTTAAAATTTATGCTCAGTGACAGAAATAGAGGGTGATTGCTCTAGAACAGTGTTTTAGCATACCATGGCCCTATGTGTCAATTTGGTTTGCTGACTTTTTTGTAAATAAAACTTTTATTTGAAGAAAGCCACAGCCATTTTTTTTTATTTTTGCATACTGCCTAAAGCTGTTTCTTTGCTACCACAGGACTATGCAGTCACAGAAGAGAGGCTGTGGTTGAGATATTGTCTGGCCCTTTACCAAAGTTCACTGATCCTTTGCTCTCTCTCATAAATAGAATGGGAGGAATTTGTTGATCGTTGTTTGGCTTTCAGTAGTAGAGAGTAGGGATTATTTGTAGTTGTAATAAAGTGAGAAAAGGGGAGTGACTGGGTATCTTATTAGTAAGTAGTTTGGAATGTGTTCTGGTCAACATAAATGCCCTTGATTCTGTTTGTCTCTTCAGACAACACTGACCAGTTCTGTCTTCTCTTCATGGTAGCCAGGCCTTAAGGCCTCCTATGCCCCCCCCCCCCCGGTAGTATTCACAACCTTGGGTGAATTCTACCTTCACTCCCCAATCTGTACAACAAGTAGGAAGTGGCTGAGATGATGAAATGTGACTCTCAGAGCAAGGTCACAAAGGGTATCCTGGTACTTCAGGGCTCAGCTGCTGTGAGGGAAGTTAGTTGCTATGTTGTAAGGTCCCTCAGTGTCCTTGTGAAGAGTCCCAAGTGATGAACTAAGCATGTAACACAAGGCGTCCACAGGTGTCTGATGGATTACCGTTTGACTTTTCTTTAAATTTGTTCCCATGTTATTTGGGTTATTCAATAAAATGGGGAAAATTTATAATCTGGGTTTAAGATGGACACACTGGATTTCATTTGAATCCTTCAGGAGAGCTATGAAGTTTAAATAAGTGGAACATTCTGGATGGGCTGCTTCTTAGCTCTTGTGGAGCTGAGGAAGTTGTAGGAGGTGGCAGTGGGCTGGAGGCTGAAGTGGAGAGGTTCTAGCAATTCTGTAGATGCCTGTCTTGGCGGTCTTAGAAAAAGGTCCCAGAAAATACGATTTTGCCAGCTGCTGTTTCACCCATGACTAGTTTCTGCGCAAGACCTGTTTATTTTTTTGGTTTTAAAAAGGATATAAATCCTCTGTTGTGGTGGATAGACTACATATCAAGATGTTTTGAATGGGCAGATGCGTGATCTATCTTACATTTCTGTGGTAAGACGTGTCAGGAAGAATGACATTTCTTTACCTGAAGTTTCTCTGCAATTTAGTGTTGGTTTCTTTTCCTCATAATACTTCTTGGGAATGATTCAGATCACTGTGGGCTCACCGAGGACGTGACTGCTTGAAGGCTGCTGTTGGAAATAAGCTCTTCAGGGCATGAGGGCCTCACATTTCCGTAGCAACTGGATTCCACAAGGAAGAATTAGGCAGAATGTGTCTTTTCTGGATTTTAGGACAGAGTCTACAGGGTCTCACTGTGTAGATCGGACTCGTAGTGATTCTCCTATTTACAACCTCCCAAGTGCTGGGCTTACAGGTGCGAACCACCGCCACAGTCTCAATAGCTATCTTAGTGCACCCCTGGGAGCCGGGTTGGCATGTCAGGCCTGGGGATTGAACTCCTTGCCCCTGTGTCTGCCAAAGCAGATGCGTTAATCCGCTGAGCTATTTGTATTATTGTTGTTCTTGTCATTATTATTATTTATTTTTTTCCCTTTATTTAGGACAGGGTCTATAGGGTCTCACTACAAGCATTGGATTCCTACTGATTTTCCTGTTTTCTGCCTCCCAAGCTCTGTCTCAGTGTGCCCTGGGGGCGGGGCCAGCACAGTAGGCCTGAGGATCGAACTCTGACTGCTGAACACTGCCTAAGCAGGCGGTTTAGTTCACTGCACTATCAGGCTGGTTTGAATGTGTCTTTTGAATCCTTGGTGTCAAGGAACTCTTTTACTCCTGTTGATTTATTTTTCTTTTCTCACAGAACCTCTTAAATGAGGTAAAGCATATTTCAGAACTTTCACATTTCCTCATTTCCTTTAAAAAATATTTGTCTACAAGTAATACCTGCACACAGAAGGGATTATATATATAGGAGGCACCATGTCCAATTTCAGTGGAGCAGGATACTACTGCTTACTGTGGTGGTAGCCAGACTCCAGCTGAGCTCATGACACAGCAGGCTCTGAATGAGATATTGCTGGCTTTTCCTGTTGTGGTGGGGGACAAGAAACACGGGCACCCTTAACACAAGAGCTGAGGCAATAAATCAGAGAACGTTCTGGAAATGTTCTCTACTCTTGTGGAAGGTGAATTTTATAGAGAGTTTTTATGTTCTCAGAGCAGAGTGCAACCTTGCCAGCTAGGTAGGCACACCAGTGACACCTCACTGTCAGCATTCAAGCTGGCACACTGCTGCCTGCCCACCTGATTATCAGTCAGGGACTGGCACTGTGCTCTGGGAGTCTGCTGGTGCTTATTGAGAATGTGAATTCCACTGCCGTGATTATATTTATTTCTGACAAAGCATCTTAGTTTCTGGTGAGAACTTTGCAGAAGCAGGTTTTGCAGCATCTTCTATGGCAAAATGTGAATCAATTTTTCACTCTTTCAGTGAATAAATTCCTCTTGGTGTTCTTATTTGCTTCTTCTGTTTCAGTGTAAAAGAGTGCAACATATGAAAGATGGTCTGTAGTATATAATAACCAACAGGAAAGCTGAAGCTGATAGATGGTTGAAAATTACATGTTAATATATGTATATAGCAGAATAGAACTTTTTGATGCTGTCATTCAAATTCCTTGCTCCCCTCTCAATTGCTTGGAGCTCTGAGTTCTATAACCAACTGAAACTTATTTATCTATCTTTAGGTGCCCACCGACGGCAATGCTGGCCTACTTGCGGAGCCCCAGATCGCCATGTTCTGTGGCAAGCTGAACATGCACATGAATGTGCAGAATGGGAAGTGGGAGCCAGACCCCTCGGGGACCAAAACCTGCATCGGCAGCAAGGAAGGCATCCTACAGTACTGCCAGGAGGTGAGTCCTGTCCAGCTGCCTCCTGCCTGTATTTGGATCACATGCATTCACTTTTCAAAAATTTTAACTTCTAATATTTTGAGTTTGTTTTTCATCTCTTATAGTAAAATATCTAAGCTTCTAATGATTCAGCATAGCATGAATTTCTTTATTTTACTTTACCCAACAATTTATATAAAAACATTTTTTTAATGTATTTATTTGGTTGTTACTGGGTCTCACTACACAGCTCGCTCACAGTGATCCTCCTATTATCAGCCTCCCCAGTGCTGGGATTACAGCCTTGCACCAGCACACCAGGTCTCAGTGGCCCGCCCAGCCCGCCCTGGGGTTGGAGCTGGCATGGTATGTGGTGCCGAGGATGGAACTGTGGTTCCTGCGCTTGCCTAAAGCTTGCCTGAGTTTGCTTAAGCAGGTGCTTTGGTCTTCTGAGCTATCTTGCCAGCATCCTATATAAATATTTTTAAAAGTTATGATGTCTTATGACCATCAATCAGATAAGTAAAATTAAAATATTTTGGCAGTTCTTTGGAGAATGTGTGACACTGTGGCTGTGCAGTCAAGATGTTAGGGTTAACAGCTTTGGAGTTAATTCTTTTTGCTAGCAATTTGATGTGCTCAGTTCCTTTCTGTTTTTATTCCATTTTCATTTTCTCATACTCTTGATTCATCCTTCTCAGGTAAGAGAATACATGTTGAGTCTTCCTTATCTGAAATTCTGAAACTGTTTTGGATTGTATAGAGTTTTTAGTACTTGCAAATTCACAGTGTACTATCTTACTGATGAGACTTAAATCTAAAAATGAAATTAATTTGTCTTGTATATACTTGATATATCCAGAACTAAGGAAAAGTTATTTTATACGATGCTTTTGGTGTCCTTGATTCTGACTTTGGTCCCATGAGATTGGATGTGGAATTTTTTGCTGGCAGCATACTGACTGTGGCCAAAAACTGAGATTTTGGAATATTGCAGAATTTTTGGATTAGGAATGTGCAACTCGTTTTTTCCTTTCTTACACAGAAACAATTCAAGAGAAGCACTATTCTACTCTGCTTTTTTTAACTTTTACATCCTAGAAATTACACCCTTCCAATGTGTGGTTGTCTTTATTCCTTATGTAATTCTTCTCAGTGCTTTCACTGTTAGTGTACAGGCTGCTCCTTTCTTATTAATTCAGTTGGAAATAGCGTCCCAGGTATTTTTATCTTGTACTTCCTGACAGTTATCTGTTCTAGGACATATGGCTATTTGTGTTTTGAGAACATTTAAAGGAATATCCTTTATCTCAACAAAGCAAAATTATTTAAACTCTGTAAATACCAGATAACTTGCCAGCATTCTGTTTCTTGTACTCTTTTATGTACTAGAAAATTTCCTTTAGTCTCTTGGATGCAGAATGAATATTTATTTCACCCTATTATTGAAACATTTTATATTTTTGTCATAAATTAAAATTACTAAAATACTTGATTTTTAGTAGTACTGTGTTTAAGAAAGTATAATCTGAAAGTTATTAACTCTTGTTTTAAGAACCACAACAGGGACTGGAGAGATAGCTCAATGAGTTCAATCCTGTTTTGCAAAAAATAAAAATAAAAAAAAGTAAGAAACAAAGCAGTATATTAGATACCAAGTTAGTTTTATTTTCAGAGCACATGAACCATAATATGAACAGATGCTTCATATTTAAGTAGAAATTACTAATATTTACATTTCTTTATACATTTTTAAAAATTCTGTCTGCTTATTTACTAAATAATGATGAATGATAAATACAGTTCAGTCCAGTTGTGATATGTGTGAAGTATGCATCTTAGAAATAATATATCCATGTGTTTAGGGAATTCTGGTAACCTTTTGTGGCTAAATTATGAATATGCTAAATTGAAACTCTGTCCATGCTTTTATGTTTTTGTAACTTTCATCTTTCTAGATGTACATAGCTATACTACTTATGCAATCATAGTGTCAAGCAGAATTTTTTAATTTTAATTTTTACTTGACATATTGTAATTGTTGGTGTATTGCACCATGGGTATGCGGTGTTGCAATGCTTAGATTAGATCAGAGTAATTGGTATATCTGTTACTTCTGACATACATCATCTGTTTGTGGGTTATTTAAAATTCTACTAGTTATTTTGAAATCATGTTTTCAGCCCCAGTTATTGTGGTACACCATCTACGTTCTTCCCACTCAGCCATACCCCTGTTCTCCTTAGCCATTCTTACCTGCTTCCCATAGTTTTCCAGATGCTGGAAACTATAACTCAGAGAATTTTTTAAAAGTTGGAATTTAAATGTTTATGTATTTGGTACAGGGCCTTACTACACAGCTTGGACTTGTAGTGCTCCTCCTGTTTCAGTCTCTCCAGGGCTGGGATTATAGGTATGCACCACCACGCCCGGACTCGGTGGCCAGCTCAGAGTGGCCTGTGGTGCTAGGATATTGGTCCCTGCGCTTGCCTAGGCAGGTGCCTAGTCTGCTGAGCTATCTCACTGGCCCTTGAGATTTAAATGTTTATTGGCATCGACTGTACTGTCTCTTTCTGTTGAGTGGCTCTTTTTGTATATATTGTAATAGCTTGCTCCTAGGTTTCCCTTTAGTTTCAGTTATGAATAACCAGATTGTTGTTTGCTTTTGAGATAAGGTCTTGACGTGTAGTTCAGGCTGACCTTGAACTAACAGTGCACCCTAGGCTGACCTCCAAGTTGTGCTCATTCTCTTGCCTGAGCCTCCTAGATGGTGAGATTGTAGGCATGTGCCAACATGCTGGCCAAACAACCAGATGTTTTTGGATATTTGTGTGTTGGTGCTACAGAAATTACTACCCTTGACCCTGAGAGCATACTTCATTTCCTGCTGCACTTAGAGAGCCCACTAATGCCTGGGTAGCATCACTTTTTCTTTTAGTCTGTGGTTTGTCCCAGGATGAAGCCACCAAGTGGTTCTTGCCAGTTCCAGGCTTTGCCAAGTCTTTTGGTGGCCTTGGGTGAATTGGGGTCAAGGAGGAGTTTGTAATGTGGCCGGTGAACCTTTTTGTTCTCGGCTTCTCTTGAGGTTCTGTATTATCCATGCCTCTCTCACCACCTATAATTAGCTGGATAAGTTAAGAAAAGGCCAAAACATTAAGCCTTTGGAACCATTTTAATGAGTTTGGTCTGTAACAACAGGAAGTCATTGCAGCTATTTATTGACACTTTATAGAAAGTGAAAGGCGCAAGAACTGAACTTGTGAATTCACCCTGTTGCCGAGGCATTGCCTCCCATTTCTCCTTAGTTCCTTGTGCTCCCTGTTCCCTGTGCCTTCCCCTTGGAGCAGCCACTGGCTACATGTGGTCTGTGAGTCCCTGAGATGTGGCCAGTCCACGTGGATGTGAGCCCAGAGGTCAACCAAATATACCATTTCAAAAATTTAGGATGAATAGAAAAGTGAAAGACCACATTAATAAATTTTATGGTGATTATATAAGGAAATTATTATATATTAGATATCTTATTAAATATACCATAAAGATACTAAATTATAATTGCAGGTGATAAAAATTGATTTCTAGTGCTTCTTTTTTACTTTTTCATGTGGCAGCAGAACATTTAAAAGTACCTGGGGGTTGGCACAGATTTCCATTGAACAGTACAGCTCCTCCCATACCCAGTGACTGGTGTACGGGACCTTGGATGCCGTATCTTGGCAAGTGAGAGACTGTGTCCTAGAGCTTTCCTAGTGACTGGAAATTAAGGCTGTTTGGAGCCTTTTAAATATTTAAAAAATATTTTCAGGACAGCAGATTATGTCAGAGAACCAGGGGTTCCTCTTCCTATCTCAGACATCTTTCTCTTGGTGCTGCAGATGCCCTGAGGGCGTATTCTTTACAGGAGGAGAATTCATAATTTCAGTAGTGTAAAACCTGGCACTGCCAGGACCAAGGCTGTGTCACCACCAGCTTGTCCTTCCTAAGCATTCACAAAGCGTTAACTGTGTCAAGAGCTCAAATTCTTTTCATTCACTCCCTGATACCTCTGGGAAAGAACCTGGGGAAGTTGCAACACAGAGGGAGAACAAAGGGGAAGAACACACTCTTGGGAGGCTGAGAAATGCCCTGGAGACAAGATCAGGAAAGGAAAAGCCTTGGGTCCTAGAAGTGGGAAAGAATGGGTGTGCAGGGAGGGTGCATGCTCCTCAAGTGGTTGAAACATCGATTTTGACAAAATACAGTTATGTCCCTCATGCACGGTGATCCACACGTGAAAGATTTTATTGAATTATCCTGAATAATATCATGAAGTGGTTTCTGTTGAACAGGGAACACTCTAAGATCCACCTGTTTACACTTGCAAGTTGTAGAATAGCACACTCAATCACAGATCACAACACAACCTGTAGAACCAGATATACTTAGTCCACCCTTGGCAACTGAAAGACCCTATTGGCCTCTCACTGGTGGCACTCTTGCTTTATTCCCTTTAGGATTCTTTTTCTATTTTTTTTTTTTTTTTGGGGGGGGACAGGGTCTTGCTATTGAATTTGGGCTAAGCCTGTGCCTTGGGCTCACTTTGAAGCCCCAGGCTGGTCTCTTGAACTCACAGTGACCTCTTGTCTCAGCCTCCTGAGTACTGGGATTACAGGTTGTACCACTGCACCCGGTTCCAGGGTTGGCACCACACACACAGGGGTCTGGGGCTGGCACATTACGTGGTATGGGGGATTGAATGTAGGTGCTTATGCCTCTGAGCTATCTCCCAGCCTCACTCCAGGATTTTTTTTTTCATAATTCTTTTTCATGCTATTTTGAGACAGCACATGTCCGTAATCCCAGTAACTGAAGAGGTTGAGGCAAGACTATTACAAGTTCAAGGCCAGACTGGATAACTTAGTGAGACCCTGTCAAAAAACAACAATAACAACAAGGCCGGGGATATGATTTAGAGACCAAACATGTGTCTAAGAGCATGTATAAGTCTCTGAGCATATTCCTCAGTACCACAAAAATAAGGTTATTGTTGATTTTAGGGATAACAGTTTTAATGAATAGAAGTAAGATATGCCTCAAGAATGACATGAATAAATGGTGCAAGCCACTACTGAATTTTTCAGCCAAAATCTAGAAAAAAAGAGAAAAATCAAGGAAGAATCAAGGCAAGGTCTTTGTCTTAGTGTTTTTCTGTGTTTTCAGTAAGAGGAACTAAATCTAATGAAAGCTTAAGCAAAACTACTGGAAGGGTAGCTATCCATCATTAAGTACGAAGATTAGGATCCACTGAGAACCAGGGAGAAGTGAAGTTCAGTGACTGATTGGCAGTCATGTAAAGGGCAAGGAAAGTCTCCAAGCAAAGGAAATAAGGACATGATAATGTGATTTAATTAGGGAATTTTTCTATTGCCTGGTGACAAAACCCACCAAACAACTTGCATGTGTAGAGAATACCTTCTCCCAACAGTGGGCAGAAATCTGGGTGAAGGTAGCTTACAAAATTAAAATGTAAAAATGTACACAAAGAAACTAGGTCCTTAAGTCCTGACCTGAGATTAGTACTGCCTAGAGTGAACCTAGGAAGGTCTCTTCTTTTCTGATTATCTCTCTTCCTCTCACTTCACTCTATGATAGCACAAGGCTAGCACAACTTAGCCACAGGCGCGCATGAATTGTGTGATGGCCCATGAAGTGGATCCATTAAGAGGGTGTGGTTACCACTAGAAAAGCGATCAAGAATGTAACCTTTCCAGTTTCCTCAGTGCCTTTCTGGTTTCCTCAACGCAAGTAATCATGAGCAGCAAAGTTTCCCACAACACCCTGTGTGAGGTGGTGCATGAGCTCCTCCACCGGAACCAGTGTAAGCACTGGAAGCTTTTAGAGACTGTGGAGTTGCAGATTAGCTTGAAAAACTGTGATCCTCAGAAGGACAAGCACTTCTTGGGCACCATCAGGCTGAAGTCCACACCCCATCCCAAGTTCTCCATGTATGTCCTGGATGACCAGCAGCACTGTGACAAGGATGAGGCCATGGGCATCCACATGGACATCGAGGCACTGAAGAAGCTCAATAAGAGTAAGAAGCTGGTTAAAAAGCTGGCCAAGAGGTATGATGCCTTTCTGGCCTCGGAGTCTCGGATCAAGCGGATCCCATTGATCCTGGGACCTGGCCTCAATAAGACTGGCAAGTTCCCTTCCCTGCTGTACCACAACAAAAACATGTGGCCAAAGTTGGTGAAGTGAAGTCCACAATAAAGTTCCAGATGAAGAAGGTCCTATGTCTGGCTGTGGCTATTGGTCATGTGAACACAACAGATGACGCACTTGTGTACAACATCAACCTGGCCATCAACTTCCTGGTGTCACTGCTCAAGAAGAATTGGCAGAACATCCAGACCCTGTGCATCAAGAGTACCATGGGCAAGCCCAAGAGCCTGTATTAGGGCACATCTTAATAATGACAGTGCCACCAAAAAAGAGTCAAAAACCAGATGTCGTGCACAGTGGGTCAGAAAGAGAAGAGTTTTATAGGTTTATAGAGAGCTATGGATGAGGGAATTCAGATTGTGTTATGACTTGAACTGATTTTGTGTGAAGTAGGATGGTGACGTGGAGACATGGTCTCTGAGGACTTTCAATCTGTGTTACATTTTTCATCCAATGGTGCATCTGGAACAATCTAGAACACTTCTTACTGATATTTTGGAGACTTGCTGACACTTTTTATACTGTAGCTACTATGATATTTTCTTCTATAATAATTGGAAATAATGAGTAGATTTTTGGGGAGTTTGAATTTTTTATATGTTTTCAGACAACATTTATTTTGCCTTTATTCCTTCTCTAATGCCATGCTTTTATTTTGGAAAGGATTGATTCGTTGATAGGCCTGACAAAAATAATACTCTTTTAGTGTTTCTGCTTCCTTTTTCTAGGGTTTGTATGGTACATTAATTTTGTATTTTCACAGTTACAGTTTGTCTTATTTACTTTTCTCTCATTGTTGAGACAGAATACCTGAAACCAGAAGTTGAAAGGAGAAAGGATCATTTAACTCACAGTTCCTAGTGTTTTCAGTCCATAATGGGCTGGCAACAAGGCCAGGTGACTTGGTGGGGGAGAGCACTCATGGTGTCCTGAAGGTAGCATGCCAGAGAAGAAAGCTTACCAGTGCCTTTCTGCCCTTTTCATACTGTGTCCAGGTGGCCAGGATTAGGGCAGGGTAAAACCAGTCAACAAGAATGATTTGATCATTACCCACCCTTCATCCTAGCATGCACCATGAATGCACCACACACTCTAGATTCAGCCACCTCTGAAAAAGCCCCTATGATCGCATGAGGCTCTGGGGGGCAACTAGATACAAGCCATATGCAATCTTACCATCCATTCTCTTGCCATTGTCCTATTTCCACAATAATAGGTTCTGTTCTCAACTGAATTCACTGTCTATAGTCAATTTTTCTCCAAAGTAACTTAGGTTTTACTTCTTGCGGATGTATTTGTTGGTTGTTGTGCTACTTTTTTCTGCATTATTTAGTACAAGAAGTTGTATTGAACAGTTGTTTATGATGCGGAATTCCAGATTGGGGTTTTTATGTTAGATGTTTTTCTACTGTCATCTCTCTCTCATTGTGCGCATTCTTTGTTCTGAAATACACAGTGTTACTTTCAGTTACCATTTAAAGGGCAAACCAGGTGCCAGGGAGATGGCTCAGTAGATTAAGTGCTCACCTGGCAAGCTCAAGGGCCTGAACTCAATCCCTGGTTCTGCCCTCAAAAAAAAAATAAATAAATAAATAAAATAAAAATAAAGGGTAACCCATTTAATGACTTTGCTTTTTCTTTATAGAGTTGGATTTTTTTTCTTTACACTCTTACTCTGTCCCGCTCACAACCAAAATGCAGATGTTTTAGAGGTAGCTGACCTAGTCAGAGAGAAGCTGTAAGCCGTGTGAGGTCTGAGATCTCAGCAGCGCAGAGTAACATCAGCTGGACTGATGACTGTGACCTCATTTTAACCTCTCACTACCCATTTGAACTCACCTGTTAAGCTTTGTGCTTTCCGAAGGATGGCTTTACTTGGTGTCTGTTGGTGCTTAGCAAGGCCCGATATGTTAAATATTAATACTTGGAAGATAAATTTTCAAGCCTGTCCTTCAGTCTGTGCTCCCTGTGTCTGTCCCTCCTGCTTCTTGGGGTTAATATGATTATTAATAGTGTTATTTTTTGCCATTGTGATAGCTTTGGTCCTATCCTTACTCAAGGACAAGATTCAGGAAAAAAATGTGAAAATTGAGCCCCTTGCCTTTGCTTCTCATTATAAGACTTTATCAAGCACGAGTGAGAAGGCAGGCGGAAAACTTAAGGTCTGAATTGTGTAGTTGGGGCTACACTGTGACTCAGTGGTCTGATATATGAGAGGCTCTGGCTTTTATTCCTTCACCAACAAAACAAAAGAGCATATTTGTTTAATTGTACATTTTATCGCTAATTCTTCAAATTCATTGTGCCCATTTATACCTTCCTCTTTCCCTCTTTTTTATTTTTTAATAATTTTATTGGGAAACAAGTAGCAATGACACAGTTTTAAGACAAATAGCAATGAGACAGTTTCAGTAATACATTGCTTATTGTTATCTTCGTAGTGGTTATCCATACATAGTACAAAAGGCAGGCATGATACCCTGTCCAAACACTTAGTACAAATCCTTCTTCTCATTGAATTAAGAGAAAGTAGCTATACATCCTGACTATTTTGTATATATAAATACAAAATGGTTCTTCATTTGTATCCCCTTGTTTTTTTCAGTTTTGTCAGATAGGTATACCTGTATAAATATTGTAGTATAAATATTGCCGTATAAATATTGTAGTATGCGAATTCAGCAAAATAATCCAATATAGTCCAGTGGTCCATAACAGTAGTGGGTTATCTGTAGGACTGGCAATGTCAGAAGTTGTTGACTTGAGACTTTTACAGCTCAGCCAGCCTATTAATGCGGCTTTACTTTTATACCTCATTTTTGTACTTTTCTGCTGGATGGTTAAGAGCAAGGGAAAGCAAGACCTATATAACAAGAAATGTAACTTTTATATCTGGTAATGTCAGTCATAAAACCCCTCAGGATTTATCCTGAAACCCTATACCACACTTTGTAGATCTTTTGTCATTGTCAGCCAGCTGGATGAGTCACAGCCATTGCTTAACCATTTGTTCTATGAAAGCCTGAGAGAATTTTTCTCTTCATGTGACTCTCCTCAGGCACACTGTACATCATTGATCACTTTCCTCTGTGGCCCCATAATCTCCTTGACCAGAAAATTTGTGACACAACTGAGGTACAGGATGTTATAGTACAGTACAGATTGTCCTATGTCCTGAGTCCTCACTGACCTTGAAAAGTGAGGGCCAAAATGTTGGCTATCCTTGAAGCCCTTCTTTTTCTCTTTATTTTTGGTCTACAAACTTAAGTTGTTAACCCTCCTGAAGAGAAGCTTAATGATGTTATTACCCTACAACATAGGCAGCTGAGCTTAACTTCACTATCTGTCTGAATAGCAAACATCTTAGACAGCATGCAATTGGTATTTTCCATCAAGTATCAATACGTTAAACTTTAAATCCCTGTAGAATGTGAAGAAAAAAAATGCTGAAAAAATAGGAATAACCAATTACGTATTTTTACACAGACATTTAGAAATCTAATCTTATACAGCATTGTAGCAGGACAGTTCTATGACATTTTTTTCTTGTTTCTTGTGTTCATTTATTACCCCCTTTTTTTTTTTTAAACAAACATTTACTTGAGAGATAGTATAACAGTAATTGATAGGACATGACAAGCAGTACATATTTAGAAGACCAGAATGACAGACATTCCAATCATGGCCCTAATATTACACATTGCTATCTTCAGTGCAGTTGCTTGGTTCACCGGTATCAGCATATATAATTAATTAGGGTGAGAATCCTTCCAGTTACCTGCTAGTTTCAAAAATCTGCTGAAGATTCTCAGGATCATTGTCTTAACTGTCTTGTGCATATAAATGTATGGCTTTTCCCCTGTCATGTTTCCTAGCTTTCTCTTTGCCCCGTCTTCGTTGTTTAATCTTTAAGTTCTCTATTTCCTTTCCTTTTTCCCTCTCACACTAGTTTTTCTTTGGGTCCAGTCATTGTTCACTTGTCCCACTCCCCCTTTGCCTTTTTCTTTATACTCTTTATTATTATCATTGAGGTTGTTCCTTTATTTCATCATTAAGTGTACATATTGAGTGCTGTTAAAAAACTGAGTTTTTCCACAAATCTAAAGTTTTTATTTTGAAATTAAACTCCCTTGTGGGTGTTACCTGGAGCTTGAGAAGGTGGCTGGTATTGATGATGTCCTAAGGAAAGGATTATCCTAATAGCCTTAATCCTTATAGGCAGACACCAAGAGCCCGTTCTCTTAAAAGGGGTCATGTGAGGATACATCCAGAAGATAAAAGTGATCCCTTATCAGAACCCCTGCTTTGGTTTTTTTTTTTTTGGTCATACCTGGGATTGAACTCAGGACCTTGTGTTTGCCATGTAAGTGCTGATACCGGTAAGCTATCTCCTAGCCTGACTTTTGCTACTTTGATTTTAGACTTTTAACTTCTAGAAGTACATACACCAAAATGCATTTCTGTTTCAGCAGCCGGGTTTGTGGTATTTTGTTATAGCACCCTGGGCTGATCAAGACAAGGACCCCCTGTAGCTTCTGCTTAGAGTGGATGTCTCTAGAGAGCAAGCCTTGTGGAGCATTTTATCTGATCTGGAGCATGGGGGTCATCATTTGCCAAATGCTTGTGGGTGGCTGGTTGAGGACACAGATCGGAAAACCATTGGCAGAGGCTCTGCATTCATTTCTACATGGAGGAAGCAGGCTGTAAACTGGAGCCTTTGACTTTGTTTTGCTGAGCTCATATCTTTTTGTACATAGAATTCTAAAAAGATTTTATGATTTTCAGGGGTGTTGGCCTATACTGCACATTTATGCCCAATTAAGATGCAAATGGCGTGACAGGCCAAAAGGTAGCTTGACAAAGATATAGTAGGGCTATAAATATTGAGTTGTCATACTCTAACTAATCATTAGGTATGCTTCCTCAACACCTGAAGGAACATGAAGGACTAAATCTTTAGATTGATTATTATGCATATTTTTGAAGCTACAAAGTTTTAGGGTAGTTTGTATGTAATAATACATGATATAACAGACCCTCAGTTGTTACTTTATTTGTGGCTCTTTGATAAGAAAAATAAAAATGTCTTTTCTGTGTTCTGTACTAGAGGCAAAAAGCATTGACATTGTGGAAACCACTCAGATATAACTGTATAAATTATTCATAGTTCAATCAACAGCATAAAGTAGCCACTTGTCTTAATGAATTGTTATCGCACCCAAACTTTGCCCAAGAAATAATCCAAATATAAACACTGCAAAATGAGGGTAATGTTCCTTCTGAAACACAATAAAGCTTAGGAATTCAAGTTAGAATTGTTAGATTTTATTGTACTTTCTCTTTTGGATGAAAGGAGTTTTTTAAAAAGTATTTTTATTTATACCAAAACCAATGGCTTTGGGATGTGCAAAGCAAACAGGAATTGTGTTTCAATTTTACATCTCAAGAATCTTCCCAAATTGAATTCAGGCGAACTTACTATTTATTGCATATCATCATGGGGAGAATTCTTTGTGTACAGTTGCTGAGTAGGA